>JADGMU010000261.1:0-88761 GCA_016920895.1 Vaccinium myrtillus | reverse complement strand
TTACGTTAAACCTATATATATGGATGCAACTACGTAATATTTAATTATTTTAAGTATGAATAAAGAGAATAATAGAGAGGATTGTTGGAGTGTTGAAAGAGAAATGATTAGGCAAAGAGGACAAAGTGTACTGTTCATGACTCATGAGCATTTTTAGCTCAAAATATACCCTAGCTGCTGTACTTGCTCTACAGAGAGGTTACAGAATTATTTGCTGAGGCCGATTTTGTTGCTGGCGTGGACTAATGAAAACCGCACATGAGGGGATCAGATTTTGTCCTACATTAGTATTCCGTCAAAATTTTCATTACAGACAAGAAGATGTTATATGCTAGTCACGAGGGTTAAACCCCAAGGTTTTTACATAGTTCACTTAAGCCACCTAGGGGTTGTTCCGAAAAACTAACTTATTTTCAAATTGATTTAAAAATTGATGTATTGAACTTTACGAGAAGGAAAATGCTAATGTATGCCCAATATGTTAAATTTATTCTATATTTTGTGGACTAGCATATTCATTTATGTTAAAAGTTCCGGATTAGTTCGACTATCATATTTATCGGAGTATTTGTGTAGACCCATTTGATTAGTGATCATTTTTTTTTGTAATGGGTCATTTTGATGCACCTAATTTTATTAGTATGTATTTTGTTAAGTGTGGGCCTAGTGCTATTTAAAACCATATTGGGCTGGGCCAAATTTATTGGGCACTTGAGTTGGTCCTACCCTCATCCAATATACTATATATGTGTTTAGTCCATTTGAACACATGTCTTTTGAGAGAAAAATCTGGAAAGGGGGTAGCAAATGCTCTCTCTCACTAACAGGAAACTAACGTTGGAAGCTGGGGATTCTTCTGTTACTTGATCGATCAAGAAGAACAAGAAGCTTGCTACTACACTTCTAGATTATGGCTTCTTCCTCTCTAACAGCTATGTGTTTAGTTTTAATTTACTTACATATGCTATGGATTGAGACAAGAAATTAGGGTTTTGTTTGGGACAAATCTAACACAATAGGCACACGTTAAGGTTGAAAATTTGAGTCAAGTGGTATCAGAGCTCGAGGACGAGCCATCTTGACGCAGCGGAATTCACGGCAGAATAGTTAGCGTACTATTCCAAACGATGATAGGTCTCGAATCTACGAGATGTTCTTGAATCCACAAGAAAAATAGAGAAACTCTATAAATATTATTGATAATTGAATAAAAGCTGAAATATGCCCATAGGCTACATCCTTATTTAAACTAGTAGAAGTCCTAGCTAAAAGGAAATTACTTAGAGTGGCGATCAAACAAAACATTACTTGGAAACCTAGACTATTCGCTCAAAGGAAATAAAATAAAATCTAACCAAAACTAAACTAGGAACGTGCGAAATATGCATCACAAATAAAATATTCTAAGAATAGTCGTAAATAAAAATTGTTACAAAAATAATGTTTCCATAAGTGATAGGGGTGTATATCTTGTCCTGCATCAAATTCTGAGTATTGAAGTTATTGATCGAGCAAACTTTTTGTAGCCCCAAAGTTTAGAATGTTTGGTTTTCATAAAATTCAAACTTTCGACCCCTTAAGGAACAAGCCTAATGCTTTTTCATGTTCACTTGGCTAAATTCTTGGGTTTTACTTTCCTTGATCTTTCTATCAATACCATGGCAACAAGTGACCAACAATCGAAATCGAGGTTCCTTTTGCTCCCCTTCCTGCGCTACACTGTGCAGCTCTATTACGTACATCTCAACAAGTTCAGATATATTTGTTAACTCTTATCGGTAATAATTAACTCTTACTGATAAGAGTGCTTCTGTGATGTAGAGATGGATGGCCCAGATGAGCGGTGCACGGTGTAACGCAAAGGAGTTGGCGCTACAGGGACTCGGTTACATAACAATCGATATATCTGGAAACAAGGCCTATTTTTGGATAAATTAAGAGTCATTTGGCAAAATAATTAATCAAGTTTATTATTATTATTATATTATTTTTTGTCTTTGTTCAATTTTTTTTTCGCATTTGTTATTTATTTATTTTTTTGTGCAAGTGGTGGCTAGCTCATGTGGTAGAGCTCTTGGATGCCTCACACTGCATCCTGGGATCGAGTCTCATTCTCCCCTCCCCCATGTAATAGATTAGGAATAACGAATGACAAAAAAATAAAACAATAAATATATATTTTTTGAATAAATACAAAAGTAATCCAATAATCCACAAAATTTGGATCATTTTGTTCTTAGTGAATTTTTAAAAAAATTTTGATCATAATTTTTTACCTTTTGAATTCCCTCTCGTCGAGACAAAGCAATAATCAACAAAAGATCGACGCAAAACTAACAAATGCGATTTTTTTTGAATAAAGGCGAAAAATTTATTTTTCTCGAACGCAAATTTCGTTAGTGTTCTCTACAAATAGATAAATTTAATCATAACCGTGAATAGAATGCTTGTGTTTTACTATTGAAATGTTTTTCATTTTGCAGAAAAGAAAGTAGAAAGGAATATCTTTAAATGAGTGGGGCACAATAAACCACTAACCACCCCTCTTCATGGACTGAAGAAAATTTTCCTCCTCTTGGAAGTCCATAATCCAAAAGAGAAAATCACTCACCGCCATAAAATCCCATATACTACCACCATTCTCCTAGTCTCCCTCCGTCTAATTTTGAAATATGTATTAAATTATATTCATAATTTTTTTTTGAATTTTTTCTCACTAAATTAAAGAACTAATTGAGATCTTTAATTTTATGCTAAAAAACTCAAAAAATCATGTACAAAAACTCTTTTTTATCTGAAAATTACATGTCTTTTCGGAAGAGACCATCGTTTTGGAAATTTTTTTGGGTACCGAATGAATACCACCTGTCCATGCCGAGCACGATCTCAGCTGTCCAAAAATGTTTTGGACCCAAATTGATTCACTCTCTCTCTCCTCACCCGACCACTCTCTCTCCTGTTTTGAGAGGGGAGGAGTATCACAACTACCTTCCTCTTTACTCTTACAAATGTCCCACCAGAACTTGAATCCCATCTGTTTAACACCCAGACCCTGTTTCCATAACAAAAGACATCTTTTACCCTGTTTCCAAAAAGCCCAAATCATCAAATTGAGATGGGAACCAATTCAAGAGTACCACAACAAGAACAAGAAGAACCACCACAACACACCATCCAAATTTGGGAAGCAAAAAAAGACCTTCTAACATCCATGCACCAAAAAATCTCAACCCCTCCAAAACTCCTCAGCAGATCGGCAGGCCACTCCAACTGCTCCATCTTCAGAGTCCCCCAAACCCTAATCGCCATCAACGGCAAAGCCTACCAACCCCACATAGTCTCCGTTGGCCCGTTCCACCACGGCGAACCCCACCTCCAAATGATCCAAGAACACAAGTGGAGGTTCTTGGGGGATTTACTGAACCGAACCCGAAGCAAGGGGTTAAGCTTGGAAGACTACTTGAGAGCTATCCAGCCTTTGGAAACCCAAGCCAGAGAGTGTTACTCCGAAACCATCCGTTTTAGTACGGATGAGTTTCTAGAGATTTTGGTGCTCGACGGCTGTTTTATCGTCGAGTTGTTTCGAAAAATCGGGGAAGTAGTCCCGATCGAGCAAGACGACCCTTTGGTTGCCACGTGGATTTATTCGTTTTTCTTGAGGGATTTCATTCGGGTGGAAAATCAAATCCCGTTTTTCATCTTGCAACGGTTGTTCGATTTGTCGGTAATGCCAGGGGAAGAATCCGGTCCTTCTTTGGCTAAATTAGCCCTTATTTTCTTCAACAACGCCCTGCAAAGGCCAGAGGAGGTGCTTTTCAAGCATGCTAATACACAAGGGAGGCATCTGTTGGATTTTTTGAGATCAATTTTTATCCCGGCGCACCACGACGAGTTAAAACAGGGGAATTCACCGCCAAATCATGTCATCCAGTGCATTTCAAAGCTCCGTAAGGCCGGGATAAGTCTCAAGGCCGGTAGTCCCGACGACAGCTTCCTCGTCGTCAAATTCAGCCACGGCGTGATCGAGATGCCCACCATCTCCGTCGACGATTTCATGAGCTGCTTCATGATCAACTGCGTCGCGTTCGAGCAGTGCCACAATAACTGCACCAAGCACTTCACGACGTACGCCACGCTGCTCGATTGCCTGATCAACACTTCTCGTGACGTGGAGTTCCTATCGGACCGGAGCATCGTCGAGAATTATTTCGGGACGTATTCCGAACTGGCGAAGTTTGTCAACGATTTGGGAAGAGACGTGACGTTCGATATCAATAAGAGTTACCTGGGTAATTTGTTTTATGAGGTGAATAAGTATTACAAGAGTGGGTGGCATGTTCAGTGGGCGAGCTTTCGGTACACTTATTTTAAGAGTCCGTGGTCGTTTATTTCGGCATTGGCAGCGTTAGTTTTGCTGGTTCTGTCTGTGCTTCAGACTTTGTACTCAATGCTTTCTTATATCCATCCAGCATCCTAAATAAATCTTGTGATGTCGTTATAGAATGTATTATTTCCCTTGTTTATGACAGGTTTCTAGTAATAGTAATTTCTTTTTATGTGAGGATGTCCGGGTCAGCTTGCGCGCACCTCGACTAGTTTCGGAGCCTTGGAGGTAACGATTAGGCATAACCCCCAACGGCCTCAAGAGTTTACTGGTTAGGGGAATCAAACCTGAGACCTTTGGTGGGAGCACACCCCTCCGTCCACTTTGCCAACCTCTTGGGGTTTTTAGTAATGCGTTGAGATTGATTTTAGTGTTTTCGAATTTTGTTTCCTCTAATTATCCTGTATTGTAAATTTTTTTCGAAAACATATTAATCGATATCATTTGAACATAATTTTTGACGTAGTTGATGGTCTCGATAAGTTCTAAAAATAAAGAACCCCAACTAGAAGTGCTCTTGCATTAGCGTCATTATTTTTTATTTGTCGAACAAGAAAAAGATTTTACGAGGTGCTGTGAAGGAGGTTCAACTCTAGTAAAATTAGAAACGTGGCGGGGAGGTTGCCCGGGCTCATCCTCCCTCCTCGGTCTGTTCTTTCGTGGGGCATATATAATTCCCATAACTCTCAGCTTGCTCCGTAGACTCCAGAGTGTTTGATACACATCCATCATATTGATCTACCACAGGTTTTCTGTACAAATTAAAACTGAGTTTTTTTTTTTTTTTTTTGCCAGACGATATATATTAGCGGGAAGGGGGGTTAGTAATGTTAGTGAGTTAGTCAAACCACGCCCATCGTGGGGCTCGAACTCACGCCTCCACTAAGGAGGCAGGCGAAGTTTCCAGCTGTGCTACTTCAAACTGAGTTTTCCTACCAAATTTTCATCAATGCAAAGTCATGACAGATAAGGGACTGGTAGTTGCAATCAAACCAGATATCAATTGACACGAAACATGATCCAATCGGTGGGAGAAAAATCAAAGGAAAGAGACCTCATACTACATAAAATCGCTGGTGTCGTGGACACTTGTTCAATTAATTTGAAAAGGATGTATAGAATCTTCAATCATCTTTCAATCACATGGCACCCATTCGGTAACCAAATTTTTTTCCATTTGAGCAATTTCAGTTCCAAATTTAACTGAAAAAAATTTATATATAAAAAAAAATTATATATATATATAGCCCAATCTTCTAGTCCACACCTCCCGTTAATAAGAAAAAAATGGTTTTTTTGTGTTGCAAATTATTTTGGAAAATTCGAAATGCGTCCATGTTCGGGTGTTACCGAGGGTCGCACGCGGAAATCTTTAAAAAAATACAAGGGCTGATCAAAGCGATTTTCGCAAAACCGTATATATATATTTTTGCGAAAAAAGATCAAGCCCTTCTTCCGTATTTTTTTGAAGATTTCCGCGTGGACCTTTGAAAAGACCTTCAACACATTGACATTGGATCGGATCGTCAAAAAATACTCGGATCACGGAGGTCCGAAGTCCGGAGTCCGGACTAGAAGTGCTCCCCGATGGGACGCCCATCGTGAGACCCCCATTCTCCTATTTCCCGATCAAATTTTCACTATCAAACGTCAATGTGTTTAAAAGGTGTTTTAAGGGTCCCGTGAAAAATCGGTGAAAAAAATATCGGGAAGGGCTTGATCCGATCATTTTTCGATAAAAACGCATATATACAGTTTTTATCGAAAAATCATCGGATCAAGCCCTTCCCGATATTTTTTTTCACTGATTTTTCACGGGGACCCTTAAAAACACCTTTTAAACATATTGGACGGTTCGGATGGTGAAAAATTGATTGGGAAATAAGAGTACCTGATGGGAAGCCCATCAGGTATACCTTATTGGAAAGATGTCGATATATATATATATATGTATATGAAGGGCCTCAAATTGAGAATAGGGTTGGGGCCTCGCGAAACACAGGGTCGGGCCTGGGTCCAACTACCAGAACCTTATCAAGTTTATTGAAAATAATTTATAAAGTATATATTTATCAATTAAGATATAGTTTATTCACAATGTGCTTTTGATTATTCAGTTATTATTTTTCTTAAAAAAATTAATCTTTGTAGACTCTTTCAAAGCTAGGAATATTAAGAGCAGGACAATTCACTTATCAACAAAAACGTAGATAGATAACTGAGAGAAGGACTGAGTTTCAACTACAGTATTTTCGGCGTTCTTGGATTATAAGCTGTCAAATAAAAAAAGAATGACTCTCTAATTTGACAACTTGTAGTCCAAGAACACCGAAAATACCGTAATGTAAAATCACTGTAAGCATGGGTGGCGGATGTGTGCCGTGTCCTCGCGAGGACCCCTAAGCATGGTGGTATCGCCAGAAAACGACACTCATACTAATTCCTTCGGAAAAAAAATGAAGACTAATATATCTTCAGTCTTTCAATTGTACCAAATCCCCGAAAAGCAATGAAGCTAGGGAGTAAATTGTTTGATGAGCTAGACAAGCAGGCTTATCGCTGGATAGTTTCATTTCAATGCCACTTTTTTTTTTTCACGGCAAAAGACACTACTACAAAAAGGTCTAAAGATCACGCTTAAAAAATAAGAAAGATCTCAGTTTTTGTAAAAACGTGATAAAAACATAAGAGGTAGATTTTTTTATCACGGTTAAGTTTATAAACTGAGATGAAAAACACTAATCTCAGTCATCTAAAAAACGTGATTAAAAATAAAAAGGAAATTAAGCTTTAATCTCGGTCCTTTAAAAAGTGTGATTGTAAGTAAAAGAATATATCTCGCTTTTAACAAGGACCGAGATAGAAAAGTTTTTTTGAAAAAGCGAGATGGAAAGAAGTATTTTGACATATAAAGTGTGGTTGTAAGTAGGAGAATATATCTCGTTTTTAACAAGGACTGAGATGGAAAAGTTTTTTTTGAAAAACCGAGATGGAAAGAAGTATTTTGGCATACAATTACCCTGGGCACGAAAAGAAGTATTTTGGCATACAATTACGCAGAACTCGCGCCCAAATTTAAGCCTTCCCTCCACGACCAAAAATTCCTCTCTCGTCAGTGGATATCAAACCAGACTCCAACTCGTCTCTCTCTCTCTCTCTCTCTCTCTCTCTCTCTCTCCAAAAATGTTGAATCAAACGGTTGTGTCCGAGACTTTTGATGATTCAGGTTTGAAGGCCTAATCCAAATTACGTTGGAACTAATATTGTATACCGGGCTTGCTGCCCTTTCAGTTTGAATTGATGAATTTCTCCTGCTTGTAGATTGAGCCAAAATCTTTGGTTGCTAATTCATCTAAGGTACGTACTTAATTATTGCAATCTTTGATTGTGAACCGTTTATTGGACTGACCTAATTGGGTTGGAATTGACGCTGGGTTCTATTCCAATATGAAGCTGGAAAGGACTTTTCATATTATTGAATTGGAGTAGATTAACACTTGGATATGGCTCAGTGGTGAATCATGTAATCCTTGTTTGCATTGTTTAATGACTTCTACGTGTTTGTTGATTTGCCTCATAGACCCCTCCAGTTGTAAGTTGATTATTGGTCAAGACCTCGTGGAGTGGCAAATAAATGTTGCAAATGGAGAGCCTCTTCCCATGAGCCAATCACAATTGCCACTATCAAGTTAGTTTTTTAACCACTTTCTGTTTAATCTTTCTCCCGTATTGAATTCTGCTCTTATTTTATGAAAAACGATCCTTTAAAGTGTTCCAATTGTGTATTATTGACAGCTGATCACAACAGTATATACAAGTCTGTTCTGCTTGGCTGATCACTAAAGAGACGAAGGAAGGAGAATAACTTTTAGGTTTAAAAATTTCCTTTGCTTTCCTCCAGTTAAAAACAGCTACCACATTTTATTTTTAACTACTTTGTAATGTAGAGTAGTAACAAAATGCAGTGAAGTAACTTTCCAGGCTTCATGAATGTAACTGGGCAATTTTTTGAGTTAAAAACGTAATCTAAAGAGTTGATATTCACAGATTTTAGCTGGTGCAGTTTGTGAATGATCCTGGCTTACATTGGTGCTCTGCCTTCTAAAAGGCACCCCCCAATATCTTTATTGCATTGATCATTGTACTTCCTCTGTTTGCATGCTTGTATATTTGTTAATGTGCACCGTTGGTGCAATGTGCTCTCTTAAATTTGTTGGAGTTGAATGGTATTGGTTAGTGATGTTTGAGTGTTGTGCAGCAACTGATTGGCAGAAAACTGGATCATTTAGTGACTGGATGTTACAAAATACTCACCCCAGCACTGAACCTTCAGGGTCACTGGTTTCCAATTACCTTCTTATTAGACAAATTTGTGCCAACTCAATTTGATTTTCTCCCTCCTCTTGGACTGCTCGGAGTCTCCTTGAAATAGAACAAAATTCCAGTTCTTACTTTATGAGATGTGTATCTGTAATGTGCTATTGTACTCGTTGGCTGTATTCTGCCATACGTTGGCTATTAGCTGTTTTCTGCACCTGTTTTTTTTTTTTTTTTTTCACATAGCTTGATTCATAACTCTTTGCCCTAATTCTTCCTATTGATGTGCAGCCCAAAATTGCAACCACTGGTGGATTACTTAATGACACTGGAGAGGACACTGCAGAAAAAGCATGTTTCGGGTGTGAGCGAGGGCGAGACTAGTGGACTTGCTCACCGATTGAAGAAGATGCTGGTTGAGCTCAACGAGTACGACCATGTCAGGTCAATATCAAGAACCTTCAACCTTAAGGAGGCACTATAATCTCTCTCTCTCTCTCTCTCTCTCTCTCTCTCTAATCTTGTTCCACAGCTAGTCTATCCATGGGGTATGATGCTTCTGTTGCTGCATAGTTTTTGCAAGGTTCTAGTGTTCTGCTACATTTGCTGCTGCTAGCTTCTGATGATTGAATGATGCTGCTGCTGTTTATGCTTGAAGGATGCAAATACTGTTGATGTTTGATTGGCGCTATCTCCTGATTTGCTGTTGCATATGCCTTCGCAACTTTTTTCAGCTGCTCTTTTACTATGCCTTATGATTATTGAGGCTTTTACTGTTCTACAGTTTTGGAGTGGTAATGTTGGAACGTCTTATTGGACGAAAACCATTTGATAGGTAAACTTACTCCCTTTGTGTTAGAAGACAAGTAAGATATACATGTCTCTCTGATTCTTGCTAGTAATTTTCGCACAGTTCAAGACCAAGAATTGAGCAATCATTGGTTCGATGGGCAACGCCTCAGCTCCATGACATTGATGCTCTGTCCAAGATGGTTGATCCAGCTCTCAAATGGCTTTACCCTGTTATTTTGCCTCGATTTTGCTACTGTTTGATATGCTACTTTTTCAAAGTGTTGGATTGGAAATTTCATCATTTACTACCTTATAGCAGCGGCTATGAATTAGATTTTTGTTGGTTTAATTTGCTTCTGTTGATTCTATCAATGTTGCTGCTGCTGCTCTTGAGTCTTCCTTTCAGATTCCATTATGCATAATCTATATTGGGCTCATTATGTTTGGACATTTGCTTTTATTTGTGCCATTCGTTCTCATTCTTAGTTGAGTTGTCTGCATTATATTTGCTTAACACAAGAGATGCTTTTGAATTGTGCTCAAATGAATCTTAGCCACGTACAGAGTTTGGGAAGACATTTAAACATGATATTTTAGCAGTGTTATGTAAATGTGCTTGATCATTTGTCTAGTAACAATTTACACGCATTTATCTGCTGCGCCTTTAAACAGTCTTGGGGAAACTAATTCTTAACTGTTTCATGATTTGAGGTAAAAATACTCTGCCACCTGCATCATGACCAACTCCGAGCAGTTTTCCAGGTCTGTCAGAGAATTAGAAAGGCTGTGAGTCTCTCTCTCTGTCCTTGTAGCTTAGTATACATATTATTAGGAGTCATGGCTAAGAAGGTTGATTTTGTTCATGCTATTGGATCAGGCTGTGATAGCTAGGCAGTTCTACTTCAACTACACTACTCCAGATCGATCTCGCCAAGAGATGTTAAGGGCAACGACTCTAGTCCCCACAGAACACTGGGTAAACATTTACAATGTTTTTTTTTGGGTAAATCTTGAAATTCCTGTTTTATTTTGGCCGTGTTTGCGTCAAGGTTTTTATGTAAGCGGAACGGAAAGGAAATGGAACGTTGAAGAGCTAACTGTTTAGATTCTTTGAAGGGTTGCATTGGTAGATCCTTCCACATTTCCATTTCCCTTTTTGTTTGCTTACCTGGGTCCTTGTTCCAAAGACAGCCTCAACTGTCATCGAGTTATTGTCTCACGCTATTTAATTGCAGCAAGAAAGAGGGAAAAGGTATTTGGATTCCTAGCCCGCACACCCCAAAAGCTCCAAGGCACGGACCCCGTCCGCCTAACCGTGTCAAGCAAGGGCGGATCTTAGAAGGAAAGGAGGTGGGCTATAGCCCAGGTGGGGTTTAAAAAAACAGGAAAAAAAACAAAATTTTATATGTAAAATTTTATCCTACCAAATTTTAGCCCACCTCTTAGTTTGGTCAGCCCAAGGTAGATTTGTGTCCTAGATCCGCCATTGGTGTCAAGTGCACTGATGGAAGGCTCACAATGATTTGTTTTATATTGATGCAAAAATGATTTGCTTTGTGGTGCCTTGTATGTGTAGCATTTTAAGAAGTGTTATGATCGCAGGATCTAAACGGTTCGGTTTGATTTTTTTAAAACCGGATCAATATATCGGTTTTGTAATTCTTTTTTACAATGCAATGACTAAGTTAACTAATCAAACACGTCACGTGAAATGCACGCACTCAACTACTAGTTAATAAAATTGTTGCCTTATAAAAAAATTTAAAAAAGACACTTCTCTAGTAGCTAGGTTATTTTTTGAATCTTGACTTCGTGAACCCCAATTAAAATATGAAAAAAGGATGCAAATTACTTGCAAGTATTCATTCTTTATAGATTCCTAATTAAACAAAAGAAAGAGACTAGGCGGATTTGCCCTTTTGGGGAATTTGGAGGGGAGTTTTTGATTTTCACTTTGAAAAATTTGGGGCGAAGGTTTTAAGGCTGAAAAAAATTGGGAGGATTTTTGGATTTTCATGTGAAGAAATTTGGGATATAAAAAAACATTAACTTAAAGAAATTACATGCAGATTCTCCTTTGGCAAAAAACAAAAAACTGGTTTTTGGTTTATTCGTTTTGTCTTTATTCAAGAAAAAATTTACATTTGTTAGTTTTGTGCCAAGTTTTCGTGGTTTATTGGTTCCTCTCGACGAGACGAATCTAAAAAGTATAAAATTGGGGTCAAAATTTTTTTTTTAATAAAGCCAAATTTAATCCAATAAACTGATTTATTTTCGGCTATATTAAAAAAAATAGTTTTGACAATAATTTTATACTTTTTGGATTCCTCTCGTCGAGAGGAACAAATAAACCATGAAAACTTAGCATAATAAGGAAAAAATGAGGGAAAATAAAAATAAATTTATGAACAAATTTTAATTAAATAAATGGACTTCCCATAAATAAATAAATAAATAATAAATCAAAAAAATTTATTAAATAAATTGAGTTTCCAAATTCCATAATAAGGAAAAAAAATTAGGGAAATTTAAAATGAATTTATGAATAATAAAAATGAAAACATTAGGTGGGAAAAATTAAATTTCGATAACAAAAAATATAAATTTTGAAATTTTGACTTAATAAGTCAAAAATACATTTTTATAAAATATATTTTATTTTATTTAAAAAACGAGGGAAAATAAAAAATGAATTTTTGAATAATAAAAATGAAAGTTTTGATTTTTGAATTGATAGGTCAACATTGAATTTTTGTAATTACATAATATGTATAAAATGTTGATTATATTATGGGCTAGCCACACGATCGCAGCACAATTATGACGATATACACCATTCACTTTGTTTGTCTTGCTATTTTAAACACTCTCGCCAAATTTGTAGTACATCGGGTATTGGAAGCCCTTTCATCGGGGACATTGATTCATTATCAACTGACAATTTGTCTCCTTCGATCAAGTACGTAACGATAGTTAAATCACTTCATTTTTTGCATGGAGGATATAATCACTCCCACTTACAATCTAGACGATTCTGATTCGAAAAAAACTGCTCTGATGACCGTCGAGTCATGCATTATAGGACATTATTGCTCTTAGATGCACCGAATGTGATCCGATCAGGTGGTTGCCGACATTTGATCGCCACCGTTTTTGGGGAAAGTGATAGAATTGGTAAGATATGAAATCGTAACGGTTTAGATCGAACATTCGAGAAATCGAGTTTGCACCTGCCTTTTAATCCTATACATCGAACTTACTTGGTTATGAATCAAGCTATTATGCTATAGGATAATGTACGTTAGCCACACGATCGCAACACAATTATGACGATCCAAACCGTTCACTTGTTTGTATTGCTGTTTTAATTACTCTCGCCAAATTTGAAGTCTATCGGGTATTGAAAGCCCTTTCATCGGGACGTTGATTCATTATAAACCAAAATTTTGTCTTCTTCGATCAAGTATCTAATGATAATTAATTTACTTCATTTTTTGCATGGAGGATATAATCGCTCCCACGTAAAACGTAGACGGTTCCGATTCGAAGAAAAATACTCTGACGACCCTCGAGTAATACAATTTTACAGTTTGGTGCATAGGCATATAGTGTGACATATGCATTACCTATACACGTAATGCCAGTAGTTTTAACATTATTGTCGTAAAAGAATAGTTGTACTCGTAAAAATTTTGGTGTCCTATTTTTGCCGCCAAGGTCTATTTGTTTCCCTCCTAAATCGAGTGTAGTGGCCAAACATGCCCTGCTGTCATGTCCTAACTCTAATGATCGAGCACACTAAGGGGGTGTTCCACTAACAAAAAATTGTTTTTTTCAAAAATCGAGACAGATCATTCTCTCATAATACATCACATAAAAAATCGTGAAAAACCAATTTTTTCAAAAAACCACCTTAGTGGAACACCCCCTAAAACTCCGGAGAGTAAATTTTTTTCTCACCAAAGACAACAAAAAAAAGTGCGCCAATTCATTTGGGGATTTAGCGCCAATTTATTTGGGGAAAATCTTGGGCGGGGTTTCAAACTTTCAATATATCAGTCACCACTTCAAAACTACATCGTTTCAAATGGGTAAAGTCGTAAAGGCTTGTAACATACTTCCCAGATATTTTGTTATCTCTCTCTCTCTCTCTCTCTCTCACCCACCTCCTCCCTGTCACGGTTTAGAGCGCCGCCTCCATGGTTAGTCTGTGAGGCTAGCCACCGCCGGTCCACATCCTCCATGGTTCGTCTTCGGTTCAGCCTTCCGCTGACTCTCCTCCGCCGTGCTATAGCAAAGTTGCAACAGATCCCGTTTTCCGCGTAGCTACACTGCGCCACCGCTAAGGTCTGCCCCCTTTCCCTGTTTCGTTTTGCATTGATGCTCCTTCTATTTTTCATCTATTCTCTGCTGCCGCTTCTGCGAACACGGCTGACTTCTTCACCTCCCCCGATTAAGGTTCGAGGGTGAAGTTTTAGGTTAGGGTTTCGGTTTCTTGTTTGGCTTTGCAGGTTTTCCTTTTGTGGGTAAAACTTTTATCAGTTTTTTGTTTGGCTTTGCAGGTTGTTACCCTAGGGTTTTTGATTTGGCAGATCTGGATTTAAAAGATTTGGCAAATGTTTCCACATTATGATGTTTATGGCTTACCCATTGCTTCTAGTGAGTATTTGTATTCTTTCATTTCCCTAGATGAATGGTGTTAACCTCTGCTTTTCATTGGTCTTTTGTTTGAGATTTTGAGTATGACAGTTCACAAGGACACTATGTGAAGAATTGATTTACGAATTGATACACATTGATCACCTTTTAGATTCTTTAATGAATCCGGCTTCTCTCTTGATCTATCACTTGAGATACATTGGGCTGGATGTAAGCAGAACATTATTCAACTTTGGGGATTCCCTAAGAACCCCAGTTTAGGTAAAGATTGGCCTAAAAAAGTGTATATTTCATTTTGGGGCTCTTTTGAAGCTTCAAATCTGCAAACATTGAAAATCATACCTTTTGCTATACTTTGTGGACTCCGTAATCAGTATTTGGGATAATGGACTTGGAGGTCCCTTTTTTTTTTTTGTGGACTCCGTAATCAGTATTTGGGATAATGGACTCTGTAATCATACCTTCCTCACAAATAAGGCTAAAAACCTCAAAGCTAAAAGATCATTGAACCTTTTAAGTGGACATAGCTTTCATTTATTTTGGGTTGAAAAAATAATGAAACCGGAACTAAAGAACAGCTACAAACTATTGGAAAAGACCGACAAAAGGACTACATATAGCAATTTTCTTTATGTCTAAAATCTATATTGATAAGAAAACTATTCAATTTCTGTCTCGGGCCAATTGCATTAGGAATAGTTTCGTAGTGTATACTTCAAATAAGAATGTGATAATCTGGAAGGATTCTACCATAGAAAAGCATCATGTCCATAGGTGGACTTTGTATAATTTTTTCTCCTGCTTCATGTATTGTGTATTTAACGGCGAATTGTTCACACTTGGTTTTATCTAACAAATAGGATCACAGGTCCAAACATCATCTTCATATATGTAGACATGGTAGTAAGAACTGCTTGATGCCTTTAGGTCAAGGTAACTTCGAGGCAAAGTTTCGAGTTGAGAAGGATTGTGCCTTATTCCAAGTCTCTTTGTAACCCAAACACCACCAACTTCTCTACTACCTCTCCTGGTAAGTGATTCCTTGTTTGGCACACCTCATTTTCCATTTTTAAGATACCTTCTCTATGTACTGTACTGATCTAAATTCCTTGTGCATATTATAGGAGCGTTACCACGATCGTGTACAATAAAACTGTTACCATGCAGCAGGTAAAAATCTATGCTCACATTCCCTTGTGCTCTTCATTTTTCTTGCCATTTCCGTTTACATTTTTATGTTCTATGTATGACTTTAGATTGCTTAACGAGTTATCTCATTGTCTTGGCAAATCTTTTGCCTAGGTATATGTATGACACACTCTACTTTGTTTCTTGATTGAGGTTTGAGAAAAGAAACCTGAAGGCAAATCTTATATTGGCACGTCGGGAATCATCGAACTGTTGGAGTGGTTCATTTCAATTAGTGTGTCTTTCCGTCCAACTATGTTCCTTTGTTTTTTTTCCCTCTAAAACAGCATTGAATTTCTGGTAGGGAACTGCATTTATGTACTTAATTATGCTATGTAACTGTAGTGGTATCGTATGCCTTTACTTAGATATCCAAAACGTAAAACTTTTTTGTAGCTCTCTTTTTATTTACCGTTCTTGTTATCGTTCCCTGCTGCGCATTCCATCCAGTAGCATATAAAGTAACGAGTGATGCATTGTAATCCTCAACAATTGGGACGCATTGACTATGTGGATTTATATACACCAGAACTTATGATTCTGTGTGCAGTCACTAAGATTCAATAAAGTATTATCAGGTTTTCATTTTAGGATATAGAGGATTTAGCTCCTTCCAGCCATTTATTTAAGAGTTTGGAGCTAAAAGGACCTTCTCCAGTGGAGGCTTCTCCATTCCCGATGCTTTCATATTTGGTTCCTGTCATAGTTCTTCGTATTTACTCTCCATTGTTGGACTTAACAAGATTTATATTCTTGCTAAGATCTCCAGCGGAGGATTCTTATTCCCTGATGCTTTCATATATGGTTCCTGTCATAGTTCTTCGCATTTACTCTCCATTGTTGGACTTAACAAGATTTATATTCTTGCCATTTCCATATCTTCTGAATTTGAGGATTATGGTGTATACTGCACTGTAATGGAGGATTGGTGGTTGATTGTTCTAGCTACGACTTTTGTTTTTTCTATTGATGGTTGATTGTTCTTACTTTTTTTTCCGTAACAGATTGATGCTTTCGTGGAGTATTCTACTTTTTGTTATGGACCATGAAGATCAAAGACGTTGGATTTTGGTTGTGCACAATAGAGCAACGACTGTGATGGATTTAGAGCTACCAATTTACCCCGTGATCATTAGCACAAATGACAGTTTTATGCTTACCATGGCTTTGTTTTTTCATGTTCGAACAGTGCAGTTTCAGCACCTAGTTTGCTTTGTAGTTTGCTTGGTTTCACCTAGTATATAGGTGGTAAACTATGTCAATTTTTTTTTGGTTTTAACGCGTACATTTGCTTGATTGAATTGGGTTTATGTATAAGATACTTGTAAATTTGGATATTGGTTAAATTGGTTTTATATATGATATAGCTTTGATATGTTTTGTAGCTTTATTCCTGAAGGTGGCAAATATATATGTACAAAATTAAAATGACATAAATTTTGGAAATTTTAATGGAAAAAATGTTGTATTATATATATATATATATATATATATATATATATATATACAAAAAAAATACCAATAGTAATGATCACGGTTTCACCAAAAAGCGAGTTCTTAACTACCTAAAAAACTGTGATGTGATATAGTGAAAGATCACGGTTTTATCCTTTTCCATCACGGTTTTTCTTAGTTTTTAATCATAGTTTTACTAAAAACCGAGATGATTTCTCTGTAAACAATCACGGTTTTTAGATAAAACTGAGATGTTATGTTGTCAAAGATCACAGTTTTTTTTTTGTTTTAATCACTGTTTTTCATGAGTTTTCATCACGGTCAAGAACCGTGATTGAAAGATGCGGACTTTTAATCACACTAGATTAGATCACGGTTTTTCAACCGAGATTAAAAGTAAAAGATCACACCAAAAGACCGTGATCTTTGTACCTTTTTGTAGTAGTGAGAGGACTTTATTTTTTTTTGAAGAGCAAAATTTTATTAACCTTTGAAAACGAATTACAAAGATTAAATGGATCCTAGCAACAGGGATCAAGATGAGGAAAGGGCAGACCCACAAAGAATACTCCCCTCACACCAATAGACACCTGACGCTAGGAACCAAAAGGGAAAACACAACCTGAAGCTGGCAAGAAGCCAACCAAACCTCCCAACAAGAAAAAACAACTCCGCAAACAAAACCTAACCAAAACGCCCAAAAAAGACATCGCTATCGACAAAATTAGCTTGCAACGGAAAAACTGCTTATGACCTCATCATCTTCCCCCAAATAATCTTCACTCAAGATCTTGCTAATAGACCGAGCAGCCTGATCCAAATTAAGATGAATCTTGTTGATGCTTTCAGAAGAAATAGATAAAGTAGCAGCAGGAATAGCAGATCTGAACACTACGCATTTTTTCTTGTTACGACAACCTTTTTTCTTTTTCTTGTTACGACAACTTTTCTACTTCCATTTTCCTTTCCCAGTATCTTCCACAACATTAACAGGATTGAGATCCACAACTAAC
This sequence comes from Vaccinium myrtillus, assembly GCA_016920895.1. Classification (NCBI taxonomy): domain Eukaryota; kingdom Viridiplantae; phylum Streptophyta; class Magnoliopsida; order Ericales; family Ericaceae; genus Vaccinium; species Vaccinium myrtillus. Next base: position 70,953 of record JADGMU010000261.1, on the reverse strand, counting down.
TCGAAACCCTCCACATCTCTCTCCTTAAGAAAGCCCACTTCAGAAAGATTCCAAAAGCCTTGATCATATTCCACGACCTCCTTATCGTTGTTGGTAATAGCCACATCAGCATCCATACTCTTCTTCTCATCCTCATTCCCAATAATAAAGTCCATTAGGGGTTGTTCCTCTTAGACAGTTTTTAGAATAAATTGGCTTTTCACGATTTTTTATGTGATGTATTATGAGAGAATGACCTTGATCATATTCCACGACCTCCTTATCGTTGTTGGTAACAGCCACATCAGCATCCATACTCTTCTTCTCATCCTCATTCCCAATAATAAAGTCCATTAGGGGTTGTTCCTCTTAGACAGTTTTTAGAATAAATTGACTTTTCACGATTTTTTATGTGATGTATTATGAGAGAATGACTTGTCTTAATTTTTGGAATTTTTTTTTTTTGTTAATATGAAGATTCTAGGCTCGGCCTGGCCTGACCCAACCCTACGAACTACTGTAATGCCCAATTCTGTCCAAGGGATAAGGCCATGCCTAAACTGCACAAACAAATGAAATCCCATGTTCTGCCTAAGGGGCTGTTGTTAGGCAGGCTCATAGGTTTTTCTCTCATTTTTCTCCCCTTTTAAGTCTTTAGCCTATGCTAAACAGTTCACAATATAAATATATAAAAAACTTGATACATACCACACTTTTCTAATGGAACTTCAGAAGAAATTTTTCAAAACTATTAATCAAATAATCATGTTTTAAAAAAATTGAACGGTTCCGATTACTAGTGTGGGCTATGGTTATTTTTGCATCAAAAGTTTTGTGAGAGCGAACCAGTCCTATGTAAAAGGAATTAACCATTGAAATCGGGAATGGGGGACTCTGCTGTCCCCACGGGATGGCAGGGCCTACCAACCCCCAAAACTACGTCATTTTGGAGGTTTTAAGGGGTTCCTAAGCGTGTTGCTAAAGCTTCGTTTGACACTCCTTTGATTTATTGATTTTTTTGGCCTAGAAAAATGATTCAAACCGCTCATTATTCTCATAACATTATTCTTTGAGTTAATTCCTGCTAAAAATTAGCTTGATCCAATATTGGTAAGCGCTTTTTCAGAATTCATAGGGCAATTTAAAAATTCTAAAGAAGTCCTTTCCGATATCGGATTGAGCTATTTTTTTGCATGACCTCATAAAACAATATTTGAAGATTAATGAACGGTTTGAATCATCTTTGTAGAAACGATGGAGAATGAGGCTGGAAATGATTTGGTGTTTTTTCCTGTTCAAAACGTTAACATTCGTTCATGATTTGGCTTACATGGAAGAAATTCGTATGCTATCGTCACTAAAGATGGGTTGCTAGAGTGGGGAGGGTTAGTGGAACCGACCCCATACATATATGTGTATATTGTACTTTGAAGGATGTCATGGATGATTATCAGCTCTATATTTCAATCTCTAGATCTGGACGAAATTAAGTATGAATGTTATTGGATGATTACTACAACTGCTTATTTGTATATCACCATGGAGAAAATCATATCATCAAATTTTTTTTCCCAAAAAACTAAAAATAAACATGTAGAAATATTATCAAGACTAAGCAAAGCCAAATAAAGGTCAGGCTGGCCAGTAGTTATTAGAAATCAAACCGTATAGAAGCTAATTGGAATGTGTAGGGTTCTGGTGATGCTTTTGTCAAGCATTAGTATAACTATTCTTTTGGTAACACTTTCTTTAGTGACGCCTACAACCGTCAACACACCACGATCCTAATGCTTGCCATGGTTGAACTTTTACCGACACTTTAAACCATTTCTATAGACCGCGACACAATCATGACGATCAAGATCGTTGATTTTGTGGTACTTGTTGATTAAATCATTCATGTAATTTTTTGGCTCGACGGGTTTAGAAAACCCCTTCATCGGCATGCAAATTCATTAAGAAAATGTATGTCAAGAACATTCTTCATAATTTGAAAGATTCTCCATACATATATGAAAAAAGAAGAAGAGATTCTTCATTTTGAAGAATCAAAATGAAGTATATATGGTTGGAGATGTGCAATTCTTCATTTTGAAGATTTGAAATAAGATAGGAGATGCTGATATGCTCTAATCATATAGGGATCATAATTTAGTTACCAGCATATAGTATATGTTTGAATGGGGTGCTATTTATTTACCGTTACTTATGCTGGGCAGTTGTTCGACTCCGATTTTTTTTTTTTTTTTGTTATCGCCAAAGCTATCGATTCTTTTGTTACACCACGGATCCGTACAAACTTTTGCCCCGACTTGATTGCACTTCCTATGAGGGACGATGGGATTTGTCTTTCAAATTAACAGTCCATTAATTGGACCAAAAACCGAATTATATATATGCATAACTACGTTAGAAATTCAGATTATATTATGATTATCTTGGCACTGGCATTGTGATAACAACAACTTTCTTGGATTACTGCCGCAGAATTTGTCATAAAATTTCATAAGTTAATGAATGAATTATTTGCTTGGACTGTTAGATATAGGAAAATAAAATATTTTTTTGATTGACTACTCTTCCATCTAGCTCTCATACCCACCATTTGCATAGAATTAAAGTGAAAAAAAAAAAAATTCTTCTTAAATTAATATGCCACCAGTTATAGAAAGAGATGGATGTTGATATGTGCAATTTATTATAAATGCCTTCCAGATTCGTTGAAACTTTCATTAGAAATTATTCATAAGAAAATAATCGTGGTCGATGCTTTGATTAATTAAAATCTCTCTTTATTTCTCAGGTTTTGAATGAAGCTCAGCCGACGCGGCTTGGTAAATTTGGACCGAATTAAACAAAAAAGTTTCAACCAACCTACATCTTTAAAAGTAATTTGCATGTGTATACTATGTACTGATGGGGGCAACCGGAAGGATTCGTGAAAATAATAAGTCGTTCAGTTCAAAATCTCGAAATTAATTGAGTTGAACGTAAGTTTGAAGTGAATATCTAATGATATAAATATATTTACAATTAAATTAACTACGATAAGGGATAGGAGAAAAGCAAATCAATAGGAAGACGAAGCTCAAAGAACCATTGAAGATGTAGCCTATAGGTCTCCTTAAAATAACGTAAATCCTACTCTATGTTATTGATGAAGTGGTATTTGATTGGCGTCACCTTGGCGGGGCCTCGGTCTTCATTTGCAAGCTCTAAGGGCATCTCTAGTGAACTACCTAAAATCATTACCTAAAGTGCCCTAAGGGCATCTCTAGTGCACTACCTAAAAGAGTTCCCTAAAGTGCCCTAACTAGTTAGCTAAGAAAAACTCAAAAAAATGTTCTCTAGTGCACTAAAATTGACTCCCTAAAATCCTAGATGACACCCCTCATTACCTAAAGTGTCCTAAGTGACTACCTAAATTTGGGTAGAGACTTAAAGAGAGAGAAAGAGGAGAGAGATAGAGAGAAAGGAAGGAGAGGAGAATTTTGTGGGACCACTTATCTGAAAGTACACTAAGGAAGTGTTGCTTTGTTTAGCTATACCCCCCAAAATAGCGAGGGGGGTAGGGGGTTTTTCTCTTTTTCTTCTGTCTTCTGTCCTATCGGTACTGTTGTTTTTTGTCCTATGGTTAGATGTTCAGTTCAATCAGTTTGCAGTCGTTGCTCTCCTTTGCCTGCTTTAACTGTACTACTTGATATTGAGTCTATGAGTAAGATCTACTCTATGACTATGTTTAGTATAGGAGAATCTTCATTAAACTTCTTTTATACACTCATCACCACTTAAATGGGTCCCACTCTAAAAGATAATGAACATTTTTAGAGAGTCCCATTAAAGTGCATTTCTCCTTAGCTAGCTAACTAAGTTCTTAGCATACAAAATAGGGTCCCACATGTGCTTAGGTGTACAATTTAGCAAACATTTTTTAAGTAGTGCACTAGATATGCTCTAACTAGTTAGCTAAGAAAAACCTCAAAAAATGGTTTCTAGTGCACAAAAATTGGCTCCCTAAAATTCTAGGTGGGGAGTGACTTAAGGAGAGAGAAAGAGGAGAGAGATAGAGAGAAGGGAAGGAGAGGAAAATTTTGTAGGACCACTTGGCAACCCTCACTATTTAAATGGGTCCCACTCTAAAAGATAATGAACATTTTTAGGGAGCCTATTAAAGTGCATTTCTTCTTAGCTAGCTAACTAAGTTCTTAGCATACAAAAATAGGGTCCCACATGTGCTTAGGTGCACACTTTAGCAAACATTTTTTAAGTAGTGCACTAGAGATGACTTAACACCTTTTTTGGTTGAACGGCAAAAGCGAATTTTATTAATATTTGAAAACAAATTAGTTTTTATTATCTTTTGTATGAACGGCAAAAAAGAATGTTATTAATCTTTGAAAACGAATCATTTTTTATTAATCTTTGAATTTTATTAAATTTCTTTCAAGCTCTAATACTTGTGTATGGTCTAGTCTTGACACATGCTAGAATGGACAAGGTATTTGGGTGCCCTAGGCCTAATTAAAAAAATTGTGCCCTAAAAATTTTTGTGTTCCTCAACCAAACTTTCTACATTTTTGTTACTACAATATCCCCGTCAAAAGGGTATTAATACAAGCTAAATTTAACAACGATGTAGAGCATCTAGAGATCATGTGCCTTTTTTAAAACAAAATATGGGTCAAAACTCCTTTGCTATGCAAATGCCGAACCCTAGTTTTACCCAAATCTGTTGTTCTTCAAGTTTCCTCTAAAAAATTTGGGTCAAAATGGCTCATTTAACTACTTATAATAAGTAAGAAATTTGATTTGCTGGAATTAATATTATGACTTTATTTGTTGGAAAAACAATGAAATTTGATCAACTTTTTGGTTACTTGGGAAAACTCAAGAACTTGTGTCAATTTAAAAATCCCAAATGCAAACCCACTCGAAACTCTAACAAGAAGATTAGAAAATTACTACCTAATTACTTCATCTTTAAGCAAATAATAAACTAAACTTAATCATTTCGTTTAGAACTGCCTTGATTTTTTACAAAACCAGAAATAAAAACTGTAACAAACAGAAAATGATTTTCTTTTAAATCAGTTTTAGCTTTGGGCCTTTTTTTAAATTTTGGGCCACAATAGATTTTTGGGTTTTTTTAAATATTGGGCCACAATGGTTGGGCTCTTTTGTAACTTATAATGGATTTTTTTTTTATTTTGGTCAAAAAAAGTGTTCTAGTCAAGCCCAGTAGTATAAAATGGTGGAGTGCCTCAAAAAGTGACCATTTTTGGAGTGCCCTAGGCCCAGGCCTTGTGGGCCTTGGGCCTGGGCCGGCCCTGGTTCCCCCAAAAACAAAAAAAAATTGTCATCCATTTATATGGGATAACACATGCACGTACGTCCAATCTGCATTTGTCAAATCTAGCCAATGTACAAAAGTTTATAAACAAGAAATATTGCACACGTAAATGCAATGGAAACATCGCACGATCTTTTTAGTAGGCTTATGACTTGGTCTTCTAGGTGAGAATTCAAACAAATATCCCTCAAAATTTGTAGTTATCTTCGTATTCAACAGGACAGTCTGTTTATTTCTTCTTGTTTTGATCGGCAAAAGAAAATATATAGTAAAGATCTCGATAAGAATACATAGAGATAAAGGGCAACACGTTACACGTAAACATATGACATTAATCACTTTCTCCAGGCTATCATTCCCGTGTCTCAATTTCCTCACATTCACTCATTTTTCATTTTTGCTTATCCTTCTTTAGAAGAAGCAAAAGTGGGACCTATGTCCAGTTATGATCTTTGAAATCACAATCCTTTCAGTAGCAGTAATTTCTGTTTCTTTTTTTTTTTTTTTTTTTTGGTACATCGGAAAGGAAAAGAATAGAACAGAAAATAAACAACAACAAGAACAACAAATCAGCAACAAGAATGAACAACCCAAATCAACATGATCGGGTTCCAGAGAAGAAAGACCTAGATCCAACTTCCACCGACGTCGGGGTCTTACTTGCTGCCACCGCCGCCGTCGCTCTTGCTGCTGACTGAGAACCACCCACCACAACCTCCACAGAAGCCATAGAAGCCGGATCCCAAGATCCATCACAGATTGGTGATGGTCAAACCTAAAATGGAAGAGATAGGGGTGATTCTAACTCTCACGAGGAGAGTGACTCAGCCCAGATCTACATGGAGGCGTAGAAGCGGAGGGGGGGAAGGGGGGGCGGCTGGTAAGAGAGAAAAGTGCAAAGCACTTTCTCTCTCTAACCTCACACCCCTCTCTCGGTTGACTCCAAAGCTCTAAGCTTCTTTTTTGTAATTTCTGTTTCGCTTTCAACGCACCTCTTCTCCGCGCTCACGCTTCTTTCAATTGTTTTTTCTCGCTTAATTTTAGAAGATATAATTTCGAAAGACGGGCTCACTTACGCATGCGGCATTCTCTGTTAGGAATCGAACAACACGTTTACTAATCCACAACGCCCCTACGGATCTTGGAACTAGAGTAATAGAAAACAGGAAAGACGAACAGATAACTATACGTGAAAAAACTACGGGAGCCACATCAATCTACTAAAAGTAAAGAATATGGAGTACAAGTCTTTTCTTTTCTCTCAAAAAGTTTTCTCTAGCCTCGTCTCTTGTTTAATCCGAAAATATACTCTCACCCTAATTACAAAGCTACTTCAATATACTCCCCAATGACCTATATTGCCCCTATGCAAGATACTCCTACCGTTTTCGTTGTAATCCGCGTAAGACCTCATGGATTATGGCACAAACTTTTGTGGAGAGCCCCTTTATACCGCTAGACTATTGCTAAAAGTTGTCGCATCTCCCACATCCTTAATATGTGAAGTTATTATTCGTTGGTTGACCGACAACCGATGTCGCCTTTTGGTATAACATATGATTCAATATTTGTTTTGTAACTAACTTTAGGCATAGACCAGTTTAATATACGTGTAACTATTTATTCCCATTCCCTTCGGTCAAGCTCTTATACTTGGATTCATTTAATTGTCATCCATTAAATGGGATCATCCATTAATATGGGATAACACACGTACGTCCAATCTGCATTTGTCAAACCTAGCCAATGTACAAAAGTTTATAAACAAGAAATATTGCACACGTAAATGCAATGGAAACATCGCACGATCTTTTTAGTAGGCTTATGACTTGGTCTTCTAGGTGAGAATTCAAACAAATATCCCTCAAAATTTGTAGTTATCTTCGTATTCAACAGGACAGTCTGTTTATTTCTTCTTGTTTTGATCGGCAAAAGAAAATACATAGTAAAGATCTCGATAAGAATACATAGAGATAAAGGGCAACACGTTACACGTAAACGTAGGACATTAATCACTTTCTCCAGGCTATCATTCACGTGTCTCAATTTCCTCACATTAACTCATTTTTCATTTTTGCTTATCCATCTTTAGAAGAAGCAAAAGTGGGACCTATGTCCAGTTATGATCTTTGAAATCACAATCCTTTCAGTAGCAGTAATTTCTGTTTCGCTTTCAACGTACCTCTTCTCCGCGCTCACGCTTTCAATTGTTTTTCCTCGCTTAATTTTAGAAGATATAATTTCGAAAGACGGGCTCACTTGCGCATGCGGCATTCTCTGTTAGGAATCGAACAACACGTTTACTAATCCACAACGCCCCTACGGATCTTAGAACTAGAGTAATAGAAAACAGGAAAGACAAACAGATAACTATACGTAAAAAAACTACGGGAGCCACATCAATCTACTAAAATTAAAGAATATGGAGTACAAGTCTTTAATTTCTCTTCTCGATCTCAAAAAGTTTTCTCTAGCCTCGTCTCTTGTTTAAACCGAAAATATAGTCTCACCCTAATTACAAAGCTACTTCAATATAAGTAGGTAAGACCCAATGACCTATATATATTGCCCCTATACAAGATACTCCTACCGTTTTCGTTGTAATCCGCGTAAGACCTCATGGATTATGGCACAAACTTTTGTGGAGAGCCCTTTTATACCGCTAGACTATTACTAAAAGTTGTCACACAAACTTTTGTGGAGAGCCCCTTTACCGCTAGACTATTGCTAAAAGTTGTCGCATCTACCACATCCTCAATATGTGAAGTTATTATTCCTTGACAGACAACCGATGTCGCCTTTTGGTATAACATATGATTCAATATTTGTTTTGTAACTAATTTTAGGCATAGACCAGTTTAATATACGTGTAACTATTTTTTCCCATTCCCTTCGGTCAAGCTCTTATACTTGGATTCATTTGAATGCCGTGCTCAACGAAAGAATCTAAATAGGTGATTTGGCAGAAAAACTAAAAATCGGTTTTTTGGTTTTTTGGTTTTGTCCTTATTCAATTTTTTTTTGCATTTGATAGTTTTGCGTCAAGATTTTGTGGTTTCTGGATTTACCTCGACGAGACGAATCTAACAAGTATAAAATTATGGTCAAAACTCAAATTTTTAATAAAGCCACAATTAATCCAATAATCCAAGTATTTTCGAACTTTAATCAAAAAAATATTTGGTTTGACATAAATTTATACTTGTTAGATTCGTCTCATCGAGATAAATCCAAAACTACAAAATCTTCACGCAAAACTAACAAATGAAAAAAAAAAATTGAATAAAGACAAAATGAAAAAACCAAAAAAACGGATTAAGTTTTTTTGCCAAAGGAATATGTAGACTTAGTTTGGAAGCAAATAATTCATCACCTATCAATTCAATAATGTTCCTTTCAAGCCAACAAAATTATGCGTTTTCGTCTTTTTGAACATTTGTTAGTTTAAAGTCATTTTCGTTTCGCCTTTTCATTCTTCGTAAAAAGAAAGAAACACTAAATTAGCCCAAAAATTAATAGACTACTCCAAAAATTAATAGACTACTCCAATTCAGAAACACTAAGCTAATTGTTTTTTTTTTTCCTCTCAAAACTTTTCTCAATTTTGATTTCTCTTGTCGTTTAATCAAAATGTCTAATTATTATTATCACTAGATAATAAATAAGTTCCAATAAAAAAAACATTAATAAATAAGTTTACTAGTGACCAAACTAAACAACGGTAATTGCATTATTATTGGATTTTTTTTTCAACAAAAGAATAAGTTTTATCTGAATTTTTTTTTGATCGGCATATAGATGTTTTTATTAAAGTCGATAAGGATAATTGAGCATCCAATAAAAAATGAATAAGGCCATGTTCCACTAAAAAAAACTAGTTTTGTTTTAATTAAAAAAGTACCCCATTCCACTAAAAAAACTCCACAAAAACTAACAAAAAAACCACTTAATTCCACTAACCTAAAAAAACCAAACCACTTTAATCATATAAAATTACGAATCTGCGCCCCTTCAAACCCCTTATCCTTTGGGTACAAGGGTAGCTTGGTAATTTGGTAACACAACTCAAAAAACCAAAAAGCTAAAAAATACTAGTTAGTGAAACTAGTTGGTTTTTTTTGTAAAACTAAAGATAAAAAAAAAACCAAAAAACCAAAAACAAATTAGTGGAACATGGCCTAAAACACCGAATGGCCTTGTTCGGTTAGTAGGTTTAGTTTAGTTTAGTTTAGTTTTGCTGATATAAGCAGGTGTAATAAGTTGAGAGAGATAGAGAGAGAAATGAGAAAAATGATGATGTAAGCAAAATCAAAACAGGGCCAAAACCGGCTCAAAACTCCCAACCGAACACTGCCATTGAATTTTTGACAAAAGTTTTTTGGTTGGAAAAGTGGCAGACGTTTTTACTTCTCCACGGGACCAAACTAAAGCAGCATATGACTGTTAGATATTGTCTGGTGGTTGCAATTGTGTGATATTTCTTCCTATCTGGATAACAATGATTAATTTAGTGCTTATTTTTTTTTATATAGACGACGGCTGATTATTCGTAGACTCGCGTTCATTTTTGAATGCTTTTCAAATTTACGATTTTCGATTCGTGATTTCTGGTCAATTACCAAACTAATACCAAAGAGAGAACCAATTGTCGGCGAAGATTTTAGAAATTAATTAATTTTTACAATCGATACCGTGTTTTAGAGATGCTGCAGCTATCATTGACAGCAGCCATTGGAGAGGGAAACGTGTTGATGGCAAGTTGTAATCCTATTATTTCGCTTAAAAATTAATTTGATGTAACGTTTTCATTGATAATATATCGTTTTCGTTAGCAACATATGCATGACATATGGCATGCGGTGGGATTTGATTTTCAAGACTAGTCGTAGTGCCTGATAGCTAAACCGGACACCTGAAATATGAAACTGTATTGAGCAATCCAGGAGGTGTACCGAACTTAAAAAAGACAACTAAGTAATTATGTATATTGCAGCAATAAATAATATATAGTAGTAATGTTTAAATGGTAATGTATCATTTGCAGAGAAAATGTTTACCTGTGACTGTCCTTTGGCCCTATCGTGAAGGACGAATGACGAAGCAAGTTGTCATATGTAATAGTGATCGGTTTTGCTCTCAATAAACTGTGGATAATGTTTTAATAATGCCATAAAAGATTGAATCTAAATTTAAGTTACAGATACCAATATATTTTGTATATATTTTTATTTTGGGTAGTTTCACTATATCCCGCGAACACTAACATATTCCGAGCAATGTTATAATGCCCGTATTATCCACCACACTTTGGACATTATTTCACAATTATTAATACTCCTACATTATTTGAATAGGGTCCCAGACTTAGTAGGGTACATGAAAAAAAAAATTATGAACTGAAAGAAGAAAACGCATTCGACGGGTGAGATTGTGCTCACACATTCTAAGATTTACAATCTCACCCGTTAGATGCATTTACATGTGTTGTGCTGAAACCCGAAGTAGAGAATATAACAAAACCAACAAGAAAACAAGAGACAAGGATTTACGTGGTTCCCCCCCCAAGCACGGAGTTTTAGAGGTACGTCATCGGAGAAAGAGCAAGATGATTCACTAATAACGGGAAGAAATACATAGAGCCGGCTATACCCGTAACTTTCACTTGAAGCATCCAAACAATATCTAGGGACAAATCTCTGAGACGCGACCTACAGAGCATCAAACGTCTCACACACACAGAATAGACACACACAAACCCTAGATATCTCAAATCCCAACTCAAGACAAAACCTTAGGAGGTCACAAAGCTCCTATTTATAAGAAAGTACAAAAAATTAGGTCAAAACCTTCTTTAAAACGCTCAGCCGCACAAAATCGCGCATCGGTAGGCCGAAGCCGCCGAACCAAGAATCGCTGGTCCGGACTACGGAGGCAGAATGTCCAAAAATCACCCCAAACACGCTGGTCCGGACCAGACTTCCCTTGGTCCGGACCATAGGTCCAGCAAACGGCTTTTCCCACCAAATTTTGCACTTTTCTTCGAACGTCTTGAATTCAAGGCATATTTCCAACATCATGTTCAATTTCATGTTCCTAGCACTTTCCCCCGAAAATATTCAAGAAAAAGAAATAAATAGTTCAGTTTTTTTTGCATTTATTTCTCCTAGAATGAATTTGACCTATTTATTTCTCTTTCCTGGACACTTTCGGATAAACTTTTATTTACTAGATCCTCGCATTTTTGGTATGCTAATCATGTCCAAATGCCGGTTTAGTGTGTTTTACTTGGTTCTTTTTGGAGTAGTGTTGAAACTCCGAACCTTGATAATCAAGGCTTGATTAGTCAACCAAATCCTACCCACACACGTCTATGCAGATATATAGTATATATCTATGCCCATTTTCTTAAATTTAGAACATAACTCCCATTTTATCTCTCTCTCTCTCTCTCTCTCTCTCTCTCTCTCCTTAACCCTAAAAACTAAACAACTTTGCTCAAAGAGGAAAACAAACCAATGAATGATATGAATCAATCGCCTCAACCCACAAAAGCAACACTCATAGATTTGAATCCAATTCCTGAGGAAAATGATTCCCAAGAATTCCATGATTTTTCGAAGGAATTCGACGTTCCGAACCCCTCCTCACCACCTATGGCTTTGCCTAGTAGCTATGAGCTTCACCATGACCAACTTTCTGATCATCTCGAGCCACCACCAAAGTGCTATCCACCACAACTCGAAAAACCCTTGAAAACCACCCTGAGCAAAAGGCGTTACTCGCCATCGACGGGAAAATCACCGCGAGGGGAGAAAGAGGTGGTGGCCGAGCTACTTACGATCCTTGTGGATTGCATGGAGGAACTCAACACGAAGAGTAGGGAAACGTTGTTGAGGAAATTCTTTTCGGAGATCGAACGCGACGAGAGGCTCGAGGTATTCATCGGGGAGAGGTTGAGGCAATCTAAAGTTAAGGCCATCTCTGATTTGGTTGAAAAACTTCCCTCCAGCGTGCAAGATAAAATTAGTAGTTCCGGTGGAGGGAGTCCGGTTTCGACCGAAGGGGATTCCGAGCCAAGTGCATCGAACAATGGAGGTCAAGTTCCATCGTCCGATGCAGAAGCTGGAATTTCCTCACCTGTGGATATTTATGGTACTTCTGAACGAAGCCTTATTGAAACTGTGGAAGATTTATCGCAGGAGCTGGAGCGGTTCAAAGTAAAAACCCTTGAACTCGGAGGAACTGGCCCGGTCGAGGAGGTAGGAAAGCTGGAGCGGTTCAGAGTAAAAACCCTTGAATTCGGAGGAACTGGCCAGGCCCAGGAGGAAGGAAAGAATTAATCAAAAAAAAAAAATTCATATTATTTTATTCTTAAATGTTGCTATTTAATTTGTAATTTCGCATATTTTCTTAATTTTTGGAAGCTAGGACGGCTTTCTTTTTTGTGATTTAACATGGGTCTTAATTATATGACTCTAATTGTAGTCCTCCACATTGCGTTTGATATTTCAATTGAAGACAATAAATAAAATTTAATTTGTTTTTTCTCCGTAAATTCTTGTTGGAATTGTGATCCTTTCTCTCCCATATTATTCGAGTTTTTTTTTTTTTTTTTGAAAACAAAATTCATGTATGGTTCACAATTTTGAGAAATGTTTTTGGATTATTTTTTTCCCGACCAATTGATTCTTCAAAATATTATCAACAAAAATATCTGGAAGCTCTGATAGCGAATTGTGTGGTCTAAATATAGGGGTGGTTTGGAATCTAGATATCATATCTGAAGCTACAATGAGTTCAGTATTTTTGAAACTGATTTCAACTCAAAATTGAGCAAGTACGTAGGAAAAGAATTGGGTTGTTTCTGAAAATAGCTTTGAATAAAAGAAAATTATTTTTCCAAAAATACAATCCTTTCATATTTTTCCGAAACAGCGTTGCCCGTTATTATTTTTGCTTGAAAAGCATCCTTTCCAGTTTCCACAGCGTTGCGGTGTTTTTTGCTTGAAAACCATTCTTTCCAAATGCAGGATGGGGACATATATTTAGTCCTGACTTCAAAAATTTTCATATATACATACACAATACTACATTTTTCGTGGATAGGTCCTTACTATTATATTTTTCATGAAGTAAAAACTTGTTCGGGAAGGGCTTCAAATGAGGGGTTGGTTAAGTTGGATGCAATGTAAAAATGTTAACTCGCTAGTGTTGTTGAGCATGTGTTTATCGAACCAATGAGGGGTTGGTTAAGTTGTTAGAGCTCAAAGTCCGGTTGGACAAGGATCAGGTTCGAGTCTTCATAGGTGGTAGGCTTTATCTTCGGCTCTAACATAGGTGCGGTAGAGTACTATGCAGATAGTTGTGTGATGTAATAGAACAATATTCCCTGACGGAGGTACTAGGTGCCATTTTTTTTTTCTTTTTCTTTTTTGACCGGGGAAATAAATTTCTTTGAAGTTGGACTGGTAGTTATTGAAAGAGTACATGTTTGCCAGATTGTAGCCAAACTTTTGATGTTGAACATTTTGGAGTATCCACGACATATTGAAACTGTCGTGTACAAAGAAAGCCAAAGACTAGTACTAGCATGCCTATCGCTTTAAATTGAAAAATTTTGTCTGCGCCAATTCGCCAAACTATTTTTATATTGTATTGCAAGTAATACCCCTGAACAATGTTGTATTTCCAGTATACCCCTCAAGTTCAGAACTCAACGCATGGTCCCCACTAAATATCGGAATTAGTGATGTGAACTACTCTCTCTGTCCCTTTTTAATAGTTGAGTTATTCTATTTTGGAATGTCCCTTAATAAGCGTGTTTTGAAAAGTTAATGGATAAAAATTTGTACAATTATTGTTTTGCCATTTTTAAAAGTAAATGGTGCATTTTTCTTTTGAAATGTGTCTACTGCGAATGTATGTAGTTGTTGCTATTTTATTTTATTTTTTTGCATTGTAGAAAATTACTCACTGTTTTGGTTAATGAATGGACCAAAGAATCCCAAAATTGCGTGTGGTAAGTCTGGTGACCAATGAACCAAATCTAATGGTCTTAATGGAAATGTGGTATTGGGCCTGTTTTGACTTAATGCAACTCAAAATTTGATGTTTTGCAGATCCAACTCCTGCAGCCTAACATGAACGGCCCAATAAGTGGCCCATCAACCCAACCAACCCGTCCGCGCTTGACCTGACCTGACCTCACCCGATCCCGGGTTCAGTAGGGAAAACGACTCCGTAATCGCTCCGGTGGTGGTGCATGTTATGAGAAACCCGATCAAAGTTTAGTCGGGTCAAACCAAACCCGACCCGAACCCGACGTAACTCGACCCTTGTCTTTTGCCCAAACTGTGTTTCCCAAATGATTTTATCAAATAAAATGAGAGATTTTATGAAACTCATTCCTCAAATGCTAAAAGCTAGCTAGGAGAAGTTTTTTTTTTTAGTCAAACCCATCCCCCTTTCCTTTTCAAAACATGATTTTTATCAAAATTAAATTTTATCATTTGGTAACACAATATGATTTTATCACCTCTCCATAAAACTCAACTAAAATGGGAATTGTCATTTTATCTCATTTTATCATTTGGAAAACTCCACCTAAAATGGTAAGGAGGTTGAATAGGGTTCCACTACTAATCCGGACTCCGGACTTCCGGACCTCCGTGATCCGAGCATTTTTTTGACGATCCGATCCGTCCAATGTGTTCAGAAGGTGTTTTCAAGGGTCTAGGCGGAAAATCTTCAAAAAACAAATACCAGGAAGGGCTTGATCCAAGCAGTTTTAACAAAAACTTTATATTTACAGTTTTTGCGAAAACTGCTTGGATCAGGCCTTTCCCTGTATTTTTGTTATTAGAAGATTATTTTTTCCACTATTAGTTTAGGTTTAGGTTATCCTGATTTCTTACCAGCTTTTATGATCCTATGAAAAAACTTTGGTTCTCATTTTTTAAAAGACAAAATGGGGTCCCCGCCACTTCATGTTTACTGCACAGTTCCAATTTTTCATTTGAATGATATTTTGTGAAAGGGAGCCTACATTGTATCAATTTGCATTCATATAAAAAAACTCAGTTTTAATTAGAAAAAACTAAATTGTGCAGATGAGAAAACTCAATTTGCATTCATGAATTCAAATCATATGCTGTAATATATACAAGATTGCGAAATAGAAAAATAGTATACTCGCTTTGGGATAATTGTGCGGATGAGAAAACTACGGTGGATGAAACACAAACGGAAAATCAGGTAATTAGTTATTTATTGATCATATTGCTTCTTATTAGTACATTGAAAAATAACAATTTACATAAATTTATAAATCACATTTCTCCAACACTGCATTCTTTGTCGAACTAACAACATCGACTTCAATATCTATGCAGGTCATAAAGATAGATCTTTATTGTAGAAAATGGTATTTCTCCGTTATAGCTAACACAATTGATTTACAAAATTTGATAGAAGAATACTTGGGGATTAGATCGTGGACAAAGCGGCGGCGACGGCGGCGTTAGAATGGTAATGTATTATTTGATTATTATGTCCAATTTGTCACATTACTTTGCTTAAATATATAAAATATAGCTTATTTTTAGGGGAAAAAATAATGCAATGCACACATGATCAAATGATAAGCCGGATACTTTTGTGTCTTTTCCTTTTTGTCAAAGTTCGACTTGCACACGCATCGCGTGTGCCCCAGCCTCTAGTATATTAGAATAAATGATCAGTAACAGAGAGGTTACAGAATTATTTGCTGAGGCCGATTTCGTTGCAGTTGCAGTGGTCGTTAACGTGGACTAATGAAAACCGCATATGAGGGGATCAGATTTTGTCCTACATTAATATTCCATCAAAATTTTCATTACAGACAACAAGATGTTATATGCTAGTCACGAGGGTTAAATCCCAAGGTTTTACATAGTTCACTTAAGCCACCTAGGGTTTGTTCCGAAAAACTAACTTATTTTCAAATTGACTTAAAATTTGAATTATTGAACTTTACGAGAAGGAAAATGCTAATGTATGCCCAATATGTTAAATTTATTCTATATTTTGTGGACTAGCATATTCATTTATGTTAAAAGTTCCGGATTAGTTCGACTATAAAATTTATCGGAGTATTTGTGTAGACCCATTTGATTACTGATCATTCTTTTGTAATGGGTCATTTTGATGCACCTAATTTTATTAGTATGTATTTTGTTAAGTGCATGTGGGCCTAGTGCTGTTTCTTTATTTGGACCCATAATGGGCTGGGCCAAATTTATTGGGCACTTGAGTTGGTCCTACCCTCATCCAATATACTATATATGTGTTTAGCCCATTTGAACACATGTCTTTTGAGAGAAAAATCTGGAAAAGGGGTAGCAAATGCTCTCTCTCACTAACAGGAAACTAACGTTGGAAGCTGGGGATTCTTCTCTTACTTGATCGATCAAGAAGAACAAGAAGCTTGCTACTACACTTGTAGATTATGGCTTCTTCCTCTCTAACAGCTATGTGTTTAGTTTTAATTTACTTACATATGCCATAGATTGAGACAAGAAATTAGGGTTTTGTTTGGGACAAATCTAACACAATAGGCACATGTTAAGGTTGAAAATTTGCGTCAAGTGGTATCAGAGCTCGAGGACGAGCCATCTTGACATAGCGGAATTCACGGGAGAATAGTTAGCGTACTATTCCAAATGATGATAGGTCTCGAATCTACGAGATGTTCTTGAATCCAAAAGAAAAATAGAGAATCTCAATAAATATTATTGATAATTGAATAAAAGCTGAAATATGCCCATAAGCTACATCCTTATTTATACTAGTAGAAGTCCTAGCTAAAAGGAAATTACTTAGTTCCAAACGATGATAGGTCTCGAATCTACGAGATGTTCTTGAATCCACAAGAAAAATAGAGAAACTCTATAAATATTATTGATAATTGAATAAAAGCTGAAATATGCCCATAATACATCCTTATTTATACTAGCAGAAGTCCTAGCTAAAAGGAAATTACTTAGAGTGGCGACCAAACAAAACATTACTTGAAAACCTAGACTATTCGCTAAAAGAAAATAAAATAAAATCTAACTAAAACTAAACTAGGAACGTGCGAAATATGCATCACAAATAAAATATTCTAAGAATAGTCGTAAATAAAAATGGTTACAAAAATAACGTTTCCATAAGTGATAGAGGTGTATATCTTGTCCTGCATCAAATTCTGAGTATTAAAGTTATTGATCGAGCAAACTTTTTTGTAGCCCCAAAGTTTAGAATGTTTGATTTTCATAAAATTCAAACTTTCGTCCCCTTAAGTTAAGGAACAAGCCTAATGCTTTTTCATGTACACTTGGCTAAATTCTTGGGTTTTACTTTCCTTGATCTTTCAATCAATACCATGGCAACAAGTGAGCAACAATCGAAATCGAGGTTCCTTTTGCTCCCATTCCTGCGCTACACTGTGCAGCTCTATTACGTTCATCTCAACAAGTTCAGATATATTTGTTAACTCTTATCAGTAATAATTAACTCTTACAGATAAGAGTGCTTCTGTGATGCATAGATGGATGGCCCAGATGAGCGGTGCACGGTGTAACGCAAAGGAGTTGGCGCTACAGGGACTCGGTAACATAACAATCGATATATCTGGAAACAAGGCCTATTTTTGGATAAACTAAGAGTCCTTTGGCAAAATAATTAATCAAGTTTATTATTATTATTAAATTATTTTTTGTCTTTGTTCAATTTTTTTTTCCGCATTTGGTATTTATTTATTTTTTGTGTGCAAGTGGTGGCTAGCTCATGTGGTAGAGCTCTTGGATGCCTCACACTGCATCCCGGGATCGAGTCTCATTCTCCCCTCCCCCATGTAATAGATTAGGAATAACGAATGATAAAAAAATAAAACAATAAATATATATTTTTTGAATAAAGACAAAAGTAATCCAATAATCCACAAAATTTGGATCATTTTGTTCTTAGTGAATTTTTAAAAAAATTTTGATCATAATTTTTTACCTTTTGAATTCCTCTCGTCGAACAAAGCAATAATCAACAAAAGATCGATGCAAAACTAACAAATGCGATTTTTTTTGAATAAAGATGAAAAATTTATTTTTCTCGAACGCAAATTTTTTTAGTGTTCTCTACAAATAGATAAATTTAATCATAACCGTGAATAGAATGCTTGTGTCTTAACTATTGAAATGTTTTTCATTTTGCAGAAAAGAAAGTAGAAAGGAATAACTTTAAAATAGTACAATAAACCACTAACCTCCGTCTTATAGCTTCTTACGAATCTTACCCCTCTTCTTGGACTGAAGAAGATTTTCCTCCTCTTGAATTCCATAATCGAAAAGAGAAATCACTCACCGCCATAAATCCCAGATACTACCACTATTCTCCTAGTCTCCCTCCGTCTAATTTTGAAATATGTATTAAATTATATTCATAATTTTTTTTTGAATTTTTTCTCACCAAATTAAAGAACTAATTGAAATCTTTAGAGAAATCACTCTCTCTCCTGTTTTGAGAGGGGAGGAGTACCACAACTACCTTCTTCTTTACTCTTACAAATGTCCCACCAAAACTTGAATCCCATCTGTTTTAACACCCAGACGCAGTCCTCCATAACAAAAGACATCTTTTACCCTGTTTCCAAAAAACCCAAATCATCAAATTGAGATGGGAACCAATTCAAGAGTACCACAACAAGAACAAGAAGAACCACCGCAACACACCATCCAAATTTGGGAAGCAAAAAAAGACCTTCTAACATCCATGCACCAAAAAATCTCAACCCCCCCAAAACTCCTCAGCAGATCAGCAGGCCACTCCAACTGCTCCATCTTCAGAGTCCCCCAAACCCTAATCGCCATCAATGGCAAAGCCTACCAACCCCACATAGTTTCCGTTGGCCCGTTCCACCACGGCGAACCCCACCTCCAAATGATCCAAGAACACAAGTGGAGGTTCTTGGGTGACTTACTGAACCGAACCCGGAGCAAGGGGTTAAGCTTGGAAGACTACTTGAGAGCTATCCAGCCGTTGGAAACCCAAGCCAGAGAGTGTTACTCCGAAACCGTCGGTTTTAGTACGGATGAGTTTCTAGAGATTTTGGTGCTCGACGGCTGTTTTATCGTCGAGTTGTTTCGAAAAATCGGGGAAGTAGTCCCGATCGAGCAAGATGACCCTTTGGTTGCCACGTGGATTTATTCGTTTTTCTTGAGGGATTTCATTCGGGTGGAAAATCAAATCCCGTTTTTCATCTTGCAACGGTTGTTCGATTTGTCGGTAATGCCAGGGGAAGAATCCGGTCCTTCTTTGGCTAAATTAGCCCTTATTTTCTTCAACAACGCCCTGCAAAGGCCAGAGGAGGTGCTTTTCAAGCATGCCAATACACAAGGGAGGCATCTGTTGGATTTTTTGAGATCAATTTTTATCCCGGCGCACCACGACGAGTTAAAACAGGGGAATTCGCCACCAAATCATGTCATCCAGTGCATTTCAAAGCTCCGTAAGGCCGGGATAAGTCTCAAGGCCGGTAGTCCCGACGACAGCTTCCTCGTCGTCAAATTCAGCCACGGCGTGATTGAGATGCCCACCATCTCCGTCGACGATTTCATGAGCTGCTTCATGATCAACTGCGTCGCGTTCGAGCAGTGCCACAAGTACTGCACCAAGCACTTCACGACGTACGCCACGCTGCTCGATTGCCTGATCAACACTTCTCGTGACGTGGAGTTCCTATCGGACCGGAGCATCGTCGAGAATTATTTTGGGACGGATTCCGAACTGGCGAAGTTTATCAACGATTTGGGAAGAGACGTGACGTTCGATATCAATAAGAGTTACCTGGGTAATTTGTTTTATGAGGTGAATAAGTATTACAAGAGTGGGTGGCATGTTCAGTGGGCGAGCTTTCGGTACACTTATTTTAACAGTCCGTGGTCGTTTATTTCGGCATTGGCAGCGTTAGTTTTGCTGGTTCTGTCTGTGCTTCAGACTTTGTACTCAATTCTTTCTTATATCAAATCCTAAATAAATCTTGGGATGTCGTTATAGAATGTATTATTTCCCTTGTTTATGACAGGTTTCTAGTAATATTAATTTCTTTTTATGTAAGGATGTCCGGGCAAACTTTGCCTTGCGACCTCTAATTCTATTCCGGCGCTTGGAGGAACGACTAGGCATAACCTCCAACGGCCTCAAGAGTTTACTGGTTAGGAGAATCGAACCTGAGACCTTAGGTGGGAGCACACCCCTCAGTCGACTTTGCCAACCTCTTTGGGTTTTTAGTAATGCGTTGAGATTGATTTTAGTGTTTTCGAATTTTGTTTCCTCTAATTATCTTGTAGTGTAAATGTTTTTCGAAAACATATTAATCGATATCATTTGAACATGATTTTTGACGTAGTTGATGGTCTCGACAAGTTCTAAAAATAAAGAACCCCAACTAGAAGTGCTCTTGCATTAGTGTCATTATTTTTTATTTGTCGAACAAGAAAAAGATTTTACTTCTTTGAAGTAGGTTCAACTCTAGTAAAAATTAGAAACGTGGCGGGGGAGGTTGCATTCCGCCATCCTCCTCCTCCTCGGTTTGTTCTTTCGTAGGGCATATATAGAACTGCTTTGGCTTAAAAGCTAAAAACTGGATTATTTGATTATTCGTTTTGTCTTTATTCAACTTTTTTTTGCATTTGTTAATTTTGCGTCAAGATTTTGAATAAAGACAAAACGAATAATCCAATAATCTAGTTTTTGTCTTTTAAGCCAAAGCAGCTCATATAATTCCCATGCTCTGCAAACTCCAGAGTGGTTGATACACGTCCTATATCTTATTGATCTACCACAGGTTTTCTATACAAATACAAACTGGGTTTTCCTACCAGATTTTCATCAATGCAAAGTCATGACAGATAAGGGACTGGTAGTTGCAGTCAAACCAGATATCAATTGACACGAAACTTGATCCAATTGGTGGGAGAAAAATCAATTTGAAAAGGATATATAGAATCTTCAATCATCTTTCAATCACATTCGGTAACCAATTTTTTTTCCATTTGAACAATTTCAGTTCCGAGCGGATCCCAAGTGGTACCCGCGCACAAGGACGGAGCTAGGAATTAAACTACGCATGGGCGAATTTTTTTCTAAAATATTTTGCAGGAGCGAGCCTATATAATTCATAGGAAATATTTTATTTTTCTATGTTATACTAGAGGTTTTTATTTTTCTTGCAGTGCCTCCCTCTAGCTTAATCATATATAAAATCACTGGTGTCGTAGACACTTGTTCAGTTTGAAAAGGATGTATAGAAATCTTCAATCATCTGTCAATCACATGGTACCCATTCGGTAACCAATTTTTTTTCCATTTGAACAATTTCAGTTCCGAGCGGATCCCATGTGGTACCCGCGCACAGGGACGGAGCTAGGAATTAAACTACGCATGGGCGAATTTTTTTCTACAATATTTTGCAGGAGCGAGCCTATATAATTCATAGGAAATATTTTATTTTTCTATGTAATACTAGAGGTTTTTATTTTTCTTGTGGAGCCTCCCTCTGGCTCCATCCCTGCCCGCGCACGCGATTTGTGCCGTCCATTTCGGTTTTGGACTATCCGGATTATGAAAAGAAACACGAGAGAGAAAGGGGAGAGAGAGAGTTTCGATTTGGGCCGTTTAATACACTTTTGGACGGTCCGTATGTAATGTCTGAGTACCATGTAGGCTCGGCCACGTGGTACTTGGGACAAAACAGTTTCCGTTTGATCCGTTTGTACATATGACAATGGTAGTCACTGAAAGTACATTTTGCTTTAAGCTTCCATTTATAAATCAAAATAAGGTAGCTATCACAACCCCATATAATTGATTTGTGATGTTGGAAAAATGTTTACTTTTTGTGTTAAAAACTGAAAACACGAATGCAATAAAATTAGAACTCGAAACCTGGAAATCGATGAAAATGAAAAGGTGATCAAGGCGAGTGAAACACTCTGTACTTAAGACAGATTCGCCCCCGCTATGGTGCTTACGGTTTGCATGGACGTCTATCTCCCAGCACTACTTGATCTTCACCGAACGGAAGTAGCACTCCAATCTGTTCGGTAGGCGAACCAAACTTGTGTTTGTACTCTCTCATATGAAGACTAGAAAATGCAAGGAAAATTCAATTTACTAAAATGAATGAAGGACACACTATTTATAGACTAACTGGTGACTCTACGAATAGTCACCAAGAGAAGGGGCACATTTGTTCATAAAGGGCGCGTCCGTCCACAATGAACAATTGCCACTCAAACAACACGATTCCAAAAGGTGTCAATTTACATTCACACCTAAAAGGAAATATTACATCCTATAATATTTTCCAACAATCCCCCACATGAATGAAATTGACTTGATAACAAATGCAAAAACAATGCAAACAACAGAGAGAGTACATGTGGAAATTTCCTGCATGGGGTTAGGTAGCTTTTGGCTTTGAACCTCGCCTTGTGAATGACTATCGAACTTACTAGCTAACCAGTGAACGCAATGTCTTGAACTGTTCAGCCGTTTGTGTAAGCCAAGACAATAGTCAACACACAGAATCTTTCCGAACACAGTTGGTTCTTACGGTTGTGCCCATTTTGGCCCTGGAACACGTGACTGGTTTTAGAGAGTGTTTTTTAAAGAATTCAGCCTTAAAATTCTCGTAGAAACGGCCCACTTCACACTCACATAGGTGATCTTTTATTAAGAGTATCCTGCAATATACCCCACTTGGATTTACCAAGATATAAGAATCATTAAAAGTTAAAACTTAACCTAAATCGCAGCATCATCACCGTTTTACCATAAGAATGAGTTGGAGAGATATATCTCCTCGGTGATACTCCTAAGTCTCATATAACTCGGTTGTCCCGTTGAACCTAGATCTTGGGATCTCCAAATGCTAGGTTGGGTTGCCGTTATAGAGACTTTTAATTAATAGGCTTTAAACTCATTCCCCTCGATGATCATTTGTTCTCTGGTCAAAACCATTTGATTAACGGATCCGTATTTCATTATTGACCTTCAATGGTGCTAATTTCAATTGAGAACAAAGTGATGTATGGTATTGTGTCTCGCAATTATCATGTCAAGACTTACCATACTATCCCGTGCCTTAATAACTATGACTGTCAAACTTATGAATACCAATCAAAGAATAATCTGCAATTTTGGGCACAAAATTAATTAAATTACTTGTATGAGTAATTTTAAAAAGCCACGTATGAGTTACTTGCAAAAACCCAGTTATTTGCATAAAAGCACCACTTCCCCACAATTATGTGATAATCTAGAATATTCACATAATCACCTATAGTTTGACATGATTGTTTTAAGTCCGGACAGTATCATTGTCCCAACTATATATTAACTCATACTTGTATTTTTCAAAGCATACTTGTGACCACCAAAAATGTTACTACATTTATTTTGTTAACTCATTCTTTTAGCAAAAATAAGTGTTTAACGGTGCGTCGAGACTTATCGTTCTTCGTGGCCTTTTATGCCTTTTCAACTTCCGATGGCCATCGTATTATAAATCCCGGCATGCACTGAACCACATTGGAACATCCTCTAAGAGATGGCTTAGCCACTCCACTTACTAGCTTTTGTCTAACGGCAATGAGTTGATCGACTCCATTGTAGACTTTGCCATACACATGTGAGTTTAGAGGATTTCCAAACCTTTGTTGCACTTTCAAAGTGTAAAGACATGTATCCACTCGTGGATTTTTAGTCTTTTAAATCAAATATATAATTGACTACTCTACGCTCTAGAGTACAGTTAGATATATAATTTACAGTGCAACACATAGTTAAAAGTTTACGAAAAACATAATTCCTCCCCCAAATTTCAACCAAAATTCACGTGAGCATTTTCGTGTTAACTTCTCATTCAAAACTTATTGACTCGAAACCAATATTCCAATGACAAACGACAAAGCACATTATATATCGCACATTATACAGTGCAACACATAGTTAAGGCCCGGTAAGATTGTTGGAAAAATGTTTACTTTTTGTGTTAAAAACTGAAAACACGAATGCAATAAAATTAGAACTCGAAACCTGGAAATCGATGAAAATGAAAAGGTGATCAAGGCGAGTGAAACACTCGTACTTAAGATGATTCGCCCCGCTATGGTGCTTACGGTTTGCATGGACGTCTATCTCCCAAAGACTACTTGATCTTCACCACCGAACGGAAGTAGCACTCCAACTGCTCGGTAGGCGAACCAAACTTGTGTTTGTACTCTCTCATATGAAGACTAGAAAATGCAAGGAAAATTCAATTTACTAAAATGAATGAAGGACACACTATTTATAGACTAACTGGTGACTCTACGAATAGTCACCAAGAGAAGGGGCACATTTGTTCATAAAGGGCGCGTCCGTCCACAATGAACAATTGCCACTCAAACAACACGATTCCAAAAGGTGTCAATTTACATTCACACCTAAAAGGAAATATTACATCCTATAATATTTTCCAACAATCCCCCCACATGAATGAAATTGACTTGATAACAAATGCAAAAACAATGCAAACAGCAGAGAGAGTACATGTGGAAATTTCCTGCATGGGGTTAGGTAGCTTTTGGCTTTGAACCTCGCCTTGTGAATGACTATCGAACTTACTAGCTAACCAGTGAACGCAATGTCTTGAACTGTTCAGCCGTTTGTGTAAGCCAAGACAATAGTCAACACACAGAATCTTTCCGAACACAGTTGGTTCTTACGGTTGTGCCCATTTTGGCCCTGGAACACGTGACTGGTTTTAGAGAGTGTTTTTTAAAGAATTCAGCCTTAAAATTCTCGTAGAAACGGCCCACTTCACACTCACATAGGTGATCTTTTATTAAGAGTATCCTGCAATATACCCCACTTGGATTTACCAAGATATAAGAATCATTAAAAGTTAAAACTTAACCTAAATCGCTGCAGGCATCACTGTTTTACCATAAGAATGAGTTGGAGAGATATATCTCCTCAGTGATACTCCTAAGTCTCATATAACTCGGTTGTCCCGTTGAACCTAGATCTTGGGATCTCCAGTCGTCAGCTAGGTTGGGTTGCCGTTATAGAGACTTTTAATTAATAGGCTTTAAACTCATTCCCCTCGATGATCATTTGTTCTCTGGTCAAAACCATTTGATTAACGGATCCGTATTTCATTATTGACCTTCAATGGTGCTAATTTCAATTGAGAACAAAGTGATGTATGGTATTGTGTCTGCAATTATCATGTCAAGACTTACCATACTATCCCGTGCCTTAATAACTATGACTGTCAAACTTATGAATACCAATCAAAGAATAATCTGCAATTTTGGGCACAAAATTAATTAAATTACTTGTATGAGTAATTTTAAAAAGCCACGTATGAGTTACTTGCAAAAACCCAGTTATTTGCATAAAAGCACCACTTCCCCCACAATTATGTGATAATCTAGAATATTCACATAATCACCTATAGTTTGACATGATTGTTTTAAGTCCGGACAGGTATCATTGTCCCAACTATATATTAACTCATACTTGTATTTTTCAAGCATACTTGTGACCACCAAAAAATGTTACTACATTTATTTTGTTAACTCATTCTTTTAGCAAAAATAAGTGTTTAACGGTGCGTCGAGACTTATCGTTCTTCGTGGCCTTTTATGCCTTTTCAACTTCCGATGGCCATCGTATTATAAATCCTGGCACAGAATTGAACCACATTGGAACATCCTCTAAGAGATGGCTTAGCCACTCCACTTACTAGCTTTTGTCTAACGGCAATGAGTTGATCAGACTCCATTGTAGACTTTGCCATACACATGTGAGTTTAGAGGATTTCCAAACCTTTGTTGCACTTTCAAAGTGTAAAGACATGTATCCACTCGTGGATTTTTAGTCTTTTAAATCAAATATATAATTGACTACTCTACGCTCTAGAGTACAGTTAGATATATAATTTACAGTGCAACACATAGTTAAAAGTTTACGAAAAACATAATTCCTCCCCCAAATTTCAACCAAAATTCACGTGAGCATTTTCTGTGTTAACTTCTCATTCAAAACTTATTGACTCGAAACCAATATTCCAATGACAAACGACAAAGCACATTATATATCGCACATTATACAGTGCAACACATAGTTAAGGCCCGGTAAGATTGTTGGAAAAATGTTTACTTTTTGTGTTAAAAACTGAAAACACGAATGCAATAAAATTAGAACTCGAAACCTGGAAATCGATGAAAATGAAAAGGTGATCAAGGCGAGTGAAACACTCTGTACTTAAGACAGATTCGCCCCCGCTATGGTGCTTACGGTTTGCATGGACGTCTATCTCCCAGCACTACTTGATCTTCACCGAACGGAAGTAGCACTCCAATCTGTTCGGTAGGCGAACCAAACTTGTGTTTGTACTCTCTCATATGAAGACTAGAAAATGCAAGGAAAATTCAATTTACTAAAATGAATGAAGGACACACTATTTATAGACTAACTGGTGACTCTACGAATAGTCACCAAGAGAAGGGGCACATTTGTTCATAAAGGGCGCGTCCGTCCACAATGAACAATTGCCACTCAAACAACACGATTCCAAAAGGTGTCAATTTACATTCACACCTAAAAGGAAATATTACATCCTATAATATTTTCCAACAATCCCCCACATGAATGAAATTGACTTGATAACAAATGCAAAAACAATGCAAACAGCAGAGAGAGTACATGTGGAAATTTCCTGCATGGGGTTAGGTAGCTTTTGGCTTTGAACCTCGCCTTGTGAATGACTATCGAACTTACTAGCTAACCAGTGAACGCAATGTCTTGAACTGTTCAGCCGTTTGTGTAAGCCAAGACAATAGTCAACACACAGAATCTTTCCGAACACAGTTGGTTCTTACGGTTGTGCCCATTTTGGCCCTGGAACACGTGACTGGTTTTAGAGAGTGTTTTTTAAAGAATTCAGCCTTAAAATTCTCGTAGAAACGGCCCACTTCACACTCACATAGGTGATCTTTTATTAAGAGTATCCTGCAATATACCCCACTTGGATTTACCAAGATATAAGAATCATTAAAAGTTAAAACTTAACCTAAATCGCTGCAGGCATCACTGTTTTACCATAAGAATGAGTTGGAGAGATATATCTCCTCAGTGATACTCCTAAGTCTCATATAACTCGGTTGTCCCGTTGAACCTAGATCTTGGGATCTCCAGTCAGCTAGGTTGGGTTGCCGTTATAGAGACTTTTAATTAATAGGCTTTAAACTCATTCCCCTCGATGATCATTTGTTCTCTGGTCAAAACCATTTGATTAACGGATCCGTATTTCATTATTGACCTTCAATGGTGCTAATTTCAATTGAGAACAAAGTGATGTATGGTATTGTGTCTGCAATTATCATGTCAAGACTTACCATACTATCCCGTGCCTTAATAACTATGACTGTCAAACTTATGAATACCAATCAAAGAATAATCTGCAATTTTGGGCACAAAATTAATTAAATTACTTGTATGAGTAATTTTAAAAAGCCACGTATGAGTTACTTGCAAAAACCCAGTTATTTGCATAAAAGCACCACTTCCCCCACAATTATGTGATAATCTAGAATATTCACATAATCACCTATAGTTTGACATGATTGTTTTAAGTCCGGACAGGTATCATTGTCCCAACTATATATTAACTCATACTTGTATTTTTCAAGCATACTTGTGACCACCAAAAAATGTTACTACATTTATTTTGTTAACTCATTCTTTTAGCAAAAATAAGTGTTTAACGGTGCGTCGAGACTTATCGTTCTTCGTGGCCTTTTATGCCTTTTCAACTTCCGATGGCCATCGTATTATAAATCCTGGCACAGAATTGAACCACATTGGAACATCCTCTAAGAGATGGCTTAGCCACTCCACTTACTAGCTTTTGTCTAACGGCAATGAGTTGATCAGACTCCATTGTAGACTTTGCCATACACATGTGAGTTTAGAGGATTTCCAAACCTTTGTTGCACTTTCAAAGTGTAAAGACATGTATCCACTCGTGGATTTTTAGTCTTTTAAATCAAATATATAATTGACTACTCTACGCTCTAGAGTACAGTTAGATATATAATTTACAGTGCAACACATAGTTAAAAGTTTACGAAAAACATAATTCCTCCCCCAAATTTCAACCAAAATTCACGTGAGCATTTTCTGTGTTAACTTCTCATTCAAAACTTATTGACTCGAAACCAATATTCCAATGACAAACGACAAAGCACATTATATATCGCACATTATACAGTGCAACACATAGTTAAGGCCCGGTAAGATTGTTGGAAAAATGTTTACTTTTTGTGTTAAAAACTGAAAACACGAATGCAATAAAATTAGAACTCGAAACCTGGAAATCGATGAAAATGAAAAGGTGATCAAGGCGAGTGAAACACTCTGTACTTAAGACAGATTCGCCCCCGCTATGGTGCTTACGGTTTGCATGGACGTCTATCTCCCAGCACTACTTGATCTTCACCGAACGGAAGTAGCACTCCAATCTGTTCGGTAGGCGAACCAAACTTGTGTTTGTACTCTCTCATATGAAGACTAGAAAATGCAAGGAAAATTCAATTTACTAAAATGAATGAAGGACACACTATTTATAGACTAACTGGTGACTCTACGAATAGTCACCAAGAGAAGGGGCACATTTGTTCATAAAGGGCGCGTCCGTCCACAATGAACAATTGCCACTCAAACAACACGATTCCAAAAGGTGTCAATTTACATTCACACCTAAAAGGAAATATTACATCCTATAATATTTTCCAACATGTGATTGACGAAAACAGGTACAAATTGAAATGATGCAGGCCATGTGTTGCAAATTGAGTAATTTATTCAGTGATCTTTGGCATCGCCAAATAATATTTCAATACCCTTATCTACCAAATATTTGTATAATTAAACTGTCTTTTATGGAAGCCATCTACATGACAGTGAAGGAACCATTGAATTTTCTTGTTTGTGCGCAAAACCTATTGGTCCAACTACCAGAACCTTATCAAGTTTATTGAAAATAATTTATAAAGTATATATTTATCAATTAAGATATAGTTTATTCACAATGTTAAAATGAGTTAATTATTTGTCACCCACTCACTAGTTTCATCACCAATTTGCAAATTATTTGTCACCCACTCACTAGTTTCGTCACTAACCGTGACTAGAAATTGATGAAGGAAACTACTTAGGTGACAAAAATTTTTGGCACTAACCGTGACAGAAATAATTGATGAAGGAAACTACTGACGTGTTACCGCGTGGCGGCTGGAGTGGCGCCCACGTGGCGGCTGGAGTGGCGCCCACGTGGCGCCCGCGTGGCACCTGCATGGCGGCTGGAGTGCCACCCACGTGGCGGCTGGAGTGGCGCTGACGTGGCGCCCGAGTGGCAGCTGGCGTGGCGCCTGCGTGGCAACTAAAAATTGTGACTTTTGCTCCTCCTGGGAATCGAGCTGAGCTAGGCCACCAATTGTGCCATTTAAGCACCTTTTTAATATTTATACTATAAAAACCGGATTATTCTTATACAAACCCCTACTAATATAATTTCTTTTATAAATTTTATACTTATACAAACACCTACTAATATCACTACTTTAATAATTTTTTTTATTTTTTAACACAAAAAATTTTCTTTTTTAACAAAATCCTTTTAATAAATTTTTTAATCCAGTTTATACTATACAAATAATTTTTTTTTATTCCGATTGTTTTACACTCCCCATTTGAACACCCATTATACAAACACCAACTAATATATTTTTAAATATATATTTTTTCTTTTTGAAAGAAAAAATTTTCTTTTTTAACAAACGCCTTTTAATAATTTTTTTTAAATCCAGTTTATACTATAAAAATAAGTTTTTTTTTATTCCCATTGTTTTATGCTCCCCATTATACAATACCAACTAATATATTTTTAAATATATATTTTTCTTTTTGAAAGAAAAAATTTTCTTTTTTAACAAATGCCTTTTAATAAATTTTTTTAGATCCAGTTTATACTATAAAAATAAGTTTTTTTTATTCCCATTGTTTTATGCTCCCCATTTGAACACCCATTATACAAACACCAACTAATATATTTTTAAATATATATTTTTTTCTTTTTGAAAGAAAAAATTTTCTTTTTTAACAAACGCCTTTTAATAATTTTTTTAAATCCAGTTTATACTATAAAAATAAGTTTTTTTTTTATTCCCATTGTTTTATGCTCCCCATTTGAACACCCATTATACAAACACCAACTAATATATTTTTAAATATATATTTTTTCTTTTTGAAAGAAAAAATTTTCTTTTTTAACAAACGCCTTTTAATAATTTTTTTTAAATCCAGTTTATACTATAAAAATAAGTTTTTTTTTATTCCCATTGTTTTATGCTCCCCATTTGAACACCCATTATACAAACTAGGGCTGTCAAAAAAAACCCATGAACCGTGAATCCGAACCGGACCGAACTGAACCGTAGGTTTTGGATTGGGTCCGTGGATTAATGGTCCGGACACGGATTGAAAAATTAGAAAACCGTGCTTTGCGGTTCGGTCCATGGATTTTCATAAAAGAACCGTGGATAAACCGAACCGTACCGTGAGAAGTTAATCAATAAAAAAATATATATTTATATATATAATATTGGGATAAGAATTATAATTAAACATATTATTCTTAATTTTATACCCTAAATAGGTGAATGTGGTATAACTGAAAAGTAAAGGTGCAAACTATAATTAACAATTGTAATTTTGCTTACACGTATATTAGGTACTCCCGGACTTGGGACTGGTTGTGGTGAAGACTTTTGTTTACTCGCTTTATATTATGCTGTTTCTGCATCTTTTTACTACTGCTACTGGTACTTACTTGAATGTGAATCTCTTTGAATTATTTTGAAGCAATGTTGTTGGTGACTTGGTGTCGTTTATTAAAACTTAAAAGCTACTGATGAATTTGTTCCAAAAGTTATATTGAGAATGTGAATGTGGAATATGCTTTTTTATTTTGTGGAATGTTATAATCCGTGGATAAACCGTGAACCGAACCGTGATTTTTTTTATTGTTTCGGAACCGGACCGTAGACTTTTGGTTTGGACACGGATTGCCTTACATTGGACCGTAGACTTTTGGTTCGGTCCTCGGATTCATATCAATCCGCACCAAACCGGACCGTTGACACCCCTAATACAAACACCTACTAATATCACTACTTTAATAATTTTTTTACAAGCGTCGATTTAAACCGTTGGCATTTCACATCTCGTCATTGTCACCAAAATCGAAGTTCGTCGGGTCATTTTTTTAGATTGCAAGACTCGACCCCACACTTGAGTCATTTTTTTCAATCGAAACCATCTATCTTTTACATATTAAAGAGTACATAATTAATTTCATACAAAAAATAAAGTTAATCAGCTATCGCTGCACAAATTTTTTTTGATCGGCAAAGAAGAATTTTATTAAAAACGGGGGAGCTATCGCTACACAATTGATCAGACAAAAAAAAAAATTTGTTAATGAAATTGTGTCTCGATAATTAAGAAGCTTTCTAAACCCGATCGAGGCAAATTTTTACGAGAAAATGATTAAATAAATAAGGAAAATTAGTTTTGGTGGAGTAAAATTAATCTACTAACGGTTAATAAAACCGTCGATATAGTCCTGTTTCTAGTAACGGTTGATGAAATTTAGGAAGCTAACTTATTCAAAAAAAATAGAATAAATGGGTGACGAAAAAAATATCTTGGGCCAAAGTCTTCTCTTTTGTGAGGAATATTTTTGTCTTCTATTGGTTTGATCTTCTGGGGAGGATGTGGAGGGAACATATTAGTGAGGAAAAAAATATTTTCGTCACCAAAAAGATGTGGAGGGAACATATTAGTGACGAAAAAAATATTTTCGTCACTCAAAAAGATGTGGAGGGAACATAAAAAGATGTGGAGGGAACATATTAGTGAGGAAAAAAATATTTTCGTCACCAAAAAGATGTGGAGGGAACATATTAGTGACGAAAAAAATATTTTCGTCACCAAAAAGATGTGGAGGGAACATATTAGTGACGAATTATATTTTTCCTCTCAAAATAGTCATATAGGAGACAAAAATTAATTTCGTCACCAGAATTTCGTCACGGTTTATCATTTTTGTTGTAGTGGCGGATGTGTGCCGTGTCCTCGCGAGGACCCCTAAGCATGGGTGGTATCGCCAGAAGACGACACTCATCCTAATTCCTTCGGGAAAAAAATGAAGACTAATGTATCTTCGGTCTTTCAATTGTACCAAATCCCCGAAAAGCAATGACGATAGGGAGTAAATTGTTTGATGAGCTAGACAAGCAGGCTTATCGCTGGATAGTTTCATTTCAATGCCACTTTTTTTTTTTTCACGGCAAAAAAGGACTTTATTTTTTTTTGAAGATCAAAATTTTATTAACCTTTGAAAACGAATTACAAAGATTAAAGGGATCCTAGCAACAGGGATCAAGATGAGGAAAGGGCAGACCCACAAAGAATACTCCCCTCACACCAATAGACACCTGACGCTAGGAACCAAAAGGAAAACACAACCTGAAGCTGGCAAGAAGCCAACCAAACCTCCCAACAAGAAAAAACAACTCCCCAAACAAAACCTAACCAAAACGCCCAAAAACGACATCGCTATCGACAAAATTAGCTTGCAACGGAAAAACTGCTTATGACCTCATCATCTTCCCCCAAATAATCTTCACTCAAGATCTTGCTAATAGACCGAGCAGCCTGATCCGAATTGAGATGAATCTTGTTGATGCTTTCAGAAGAAATAGATAAAGTAGCAGCTGGAATAGCAGATCTGAACACTATGCATTTTTTCTTGTTACGACAACCTTTTTTCTTTTTCTTGTTACGACAACTTTTCTGCTTCCATTTTCCTTTCCCAGTATCTTTCACAACATTAACAGGATTGAGATCCACAACTAACTCGAAACCCTCCACATCTCTCTCCTTAAGAAAGCCCACTTCAGAAAGATTCCAAAAGCCTTGATCATATTCCACGACCTCCTTATCATTGTTGGTAACAGCCACATCAGCATCCATACTCTTCTTCTCATCCTCATTCCCAATAATAAAGTCCATTAGGGGTTGTTCCTCTTAGACAGTTTTTAGAATAAATTGGCTTTTCACGATTTTTTATGTGATGTATTATGAGAGAATGACCTGTCTTAATTTTTGGAAAAACTTTTTTTTGTTAATATGAAGATTCTAGGCTCGGCCCGGCCTGACCCGACCCTACAAACTACTGTAATGCCAAATTTTGTCCAAGGGATAAGGCCAGGCCTAAACTGCACAAACAAATGAAAGCCCATGTTCTGCCTAACGGGCTGTTGTTAGGCAGGCTCATAGGTTTTTCTCTCCTTTTTCTCCCCTTTTAAGTCTTTAGCCTATGCTAAACAGTTCACAATATAAATATATAAAAAACATGATACATACCACACTTTTCTAATGGAACTTCAGAAGAAATTTTTCAAAACTATTAATCAAATAATCATGTTTTAAAAAAATTGAACGGTTCCGATTACTAGTGTGGGCTATGGTTATTTTTGCATCAAAAGTTTTGTGAGAGCGAACCGGTCCTATGTAAAAGGAATTAACCATTGAAATCGGGAATGGGGGACTCTGCTGTCCCCATGGGATGACAGGGCTTACCAACCCCCAAAACTACGTCATCTTGGAGGTTTTAAGGGGGTTCCTAAGTGTGTTGCTAAAGCTTCGTTTGACACTCCTTTGATTTATTGATTTTTCTGGGCCTAGAAAAATGATTCAAACTGCTCATTATTCTCCTAACATTATTCTTTGAGTTAATTCCTGCTAATAATTAGCTTGATCCAATATTGGTAAGTGCTTTTTCAGAATTCATAGGGCAATTTAAAAATTCTAAAGAAGTCCTTACCGATATCGGATTGAGCTAATTTTTTGCATGACCTCATAAAACAATATTTGAAGATTAATGAACGATTTGAATCATCTTTGTAGAAACGATGGAGAATGAGGCTGGAAATGATTTGGTGTTTTTTCCTGTTCAAAACGTTAACATTCGTTCATGATTTGGCTTACATGGAAGAAATTTGATAAGTCCCCTATATTGTTAATAAAGGGACTTATCTCCCTTATTTTTGTCACTCACGCATGCATTTTATAGCCTTTTATACAATTGATATTGCGCGTGGGTGTATTTTGTTAGTTTCAGGAAAAATGGGTGAAAATGACGATCTTTGACGCCATGGTTTAACCCAAGGAGTGCCCAAGTACCCAAGGCCATGTGGCACTCCGCCACCGAGCCCCGAGAGCCAAGAACGAAGCACCGGACAAGGCTTGGGGAGACCAAAAGGCCGGGAGATGAACAAAGGAAGAAAGAGGAAATTCTTCAGAGATACCGGTAGCGCCAAAAATGAGATACCGGTATCCCTGAAGAATTTCACATTTTGAAGAAGGATACCGGTAGCGCCAAAAATGGGATACCGGTATCCCTGAAGAATTTCACATTTTGAAGAAGGATACCGGTAGCGCCAAAAACGAGATACCGGTATCCCTGAAGAATTTCACATTTTTAAGAAGGATACCGGTAGCGGAAAAAATGAGATACCGGTATCCCCGGAACAGAAGGTCAAGATAGGGGAGATACAGGTAGCGCCAAAAATGGGATACCAGTATCCCTGCAAATTTTTTGCACTTTTTGAGCCCGATCCAAAATATCTAGTGTCACTTTTGTAATTATTTGACAAGACTTTTTGGGGCTTTATAAGCCCAAAACTCAAACTTTTAGGTCATTAATTAGTTTCCTCTCTCTCTCTCTACCTCCCTTAGCTTGTTCTTAATTTTAGCTCCACCATCTCTCTAGATTTCTTGCATTTTCACTTAGCTTCAAGGTAATTCTTCTTCTTTAAAGAATTTTATTAATCCAATATCGAAGATACAAGATTAAAAGGGGCAAGAGAAAAACCAAAAGGCTCTCGAGACCCAAAAAATTGGAAGGCTGACAAGGAGACAACCAAACAATCAAAAAGAAAAACCTAAAAACCCAACAAGACACCTAAACTCCAAAACGCCAACAAGACGAGCAAGAAACCAAAGAGCACCAAAACACACCGCTTAGAAGCAAGCCCGAAAGCAAACCCAAACAAGCCAAAGCAGACAAGAACAAAGACCACAAAACACCTAAAACAAACCAAGCCAAGCAAAACGAACCAAACAAGGAGAAAATTAGAGATTGATTTTAGCCCTTGCCTTATTAAGGGCTTCCATCTCATCAATCTTGCTTATGACCTCGTTTTCATCACCATCATAGCTAATCCCAAAAAGCTTGTCAACTTCCCATATGGCTTGAGCTTCATCTAAAAGAATTCTGTTCCTGTTGTTAATATCATTCGATGAAATAGATGCAGATAGAGCAGCAGATGCCACTGCAGACCTTAGCACCACACACTTCTTATTATTCCTCTTTCCTTTGATTTTATCTGCATTCACTCTAGTGTATCCCAGAATTTCGTTTAAGCTCTTCCTGTTTCTTTTCCCTTTTCTCCCTTTGACTGTTGCTTGAATAGGGATTTGGTTTGCATCCGAAAGGGATGCCGACTCATCAGACATCCTAATTGCCCCATCATCATCTGTTTCTGCCACCTCTTCAACAACTTCCATAGAGTTTTCCAGCTGCCTCGCAACTGCATTATCCTCGAATGACTCAATATCCTCTCTCGAATCGCCCAACAGTGAGTCACAGTTGGAGCAAGAATCGTCAGTTTTGCTCTTAATCGAATTTGGAACCATGAAAGGGTCATCATCAACATCAATCTTAGATTCATCTCCCCTAGAGTTATCATCTTCTCCCAACTCCTCTTCCTTTGTCTCCTCTTCCTTTGCCACAACCGCCACGTTGTTATGGGATTCTCCCACTTCTCCCATTTCCAAATTAGACTTCACATTCTTGAAAAAATCTCTCTCTGTGCACTTACAATTGCAAGCAATCCTCATCAAATTGTTAACAGTGACTGATTTTTCCACTACACGAACAGGATATAACTTTCCATCAATCTCCAAGTTTATCGCTTGATCAATAACACCAAAATTCTTAGATGAGATCTGCACTCTACCTGAGGAGAAAGAAGAACCTTTCGAAGTCGCATCATCAAGAGTTATCGGCTCTCCCCAAATTTTTCCAATGCTAAAGAAAGTGTCATGATTCCAGAGATGCAAAGGAACACCATAACACTCCAGCCAAACTTCACGAGAAGCTTCAAAGGCAAAATTAGGGCTCCAAGGTTGATACTCCTCAAAAAAATTCCCTAACCAATTAACATCAGAGCTCTCAACCATAGCCTTCATATCATCAATGGAGGGGAAAGTAAGGAGAAAGTAAGAACCACCCAATGCCCGAATTTGAACGTCGAAGACACCCTCCATGTAGAAGTTTTCTCTGATAGACTCAATGGATCTAAGAGAAGGTGATTTAGCAATTACACTTCTCAAAAGCCAAATATCCCTTTCCACAATGGTATCTACCTTAGCCTTGATAGTACATATGGAGGGAGATACATTCCTCCCTTTCACCACATCCGCAAAAGAAACACCCTTACCATGGTCGGTCTTCCCAAGTTGAACATGGTGGCTAGCAGTACCCTGCTTGCAATGGTCAACATCTCTAGAACTATATCCACTTGCAGAAATGTTAGTCGAGTCCTGAACAACCCTTCTCACCACCGGCTTATGGCTTTGAACCTCAAAAGCAGCTAATTTAACAAAGAGCTTCCTGTCTTCAATCCAAAAGCCATTGGCTTTGGCAATAGCCACCTCAACCGATGAGGCACAATCATACCTCACAAAACCAAATCTCCTATTTGTAACTTTGCTGCGCTTAATCGGAATATAAGTCTCCCTAGCGGCCCCGTATTGATTGAAAAACTTCCTGAACCAACTAACACCGACATCCTCAGGCAAATTATAAGTCTTCTTCTTTAATGTTGTAGTACGTGTTGAGACCTTTATATAAATCTAGTTTATTTCCGTTTTTATCGGTTAA
This sequence comes from Vaccinium myrtillus, assembly GCA_016920895.1. NCBI lineage: Eukaryota > Viridiplantae > Streptophyta > Magnoliopsida > Ericales > Ericaceae > Vaccinium > Vaccinium myrtillus. Next base: position 33,484 of record JADGMU010000261.1, on the reverse strand, counting down.
TTCGTTTTCTTGTCTTTCCTAGCTTAATCCTTTGAAAACACTTGGTTCTATTAGTTGTTTGATAGTTTCTCAAAGTTTAAAGTTGTGGGCTAACCTAAACGATGTCCCCGAGCCGGTTATTTTAGAGGAAATGAATCGGCCTAAGTCATTGGTGTTATGAACCCCTTGACTTAGCCTTGTTTAAATTAGTCTTCTTAATCTCGCGTCATTCACGAAGTTAAGTGAATCCCACCCCCAAACTATAAAGCCAAGTTTGCCGCTTAAAGGCTAAACCATCATTCGTGAATCAATCATCACGCGCCGCGCATTTCTTCTCTGTGGAATCGACCCGGATTTACCGGTATCATGCTACCGCCGACCTAAACCCTACGCTTGGGGAAAGATCATTGGAATACAATCTAAGGGCGCAAGCAAAATTCGTATGCTATCGTCACTAAAGATGGGTTGCCAGAGTGGGGAGGGTTAGTGGAACCGACCCCATACATATATGTGTATATTGTACTTTGAAGGATGTCATGGACGATTATCAGCTCTATATTTCATTCTCTAGATCTGGACGAAATTAAGTATGAATGTTATTGGATGATTACTACAACTGCTTATTTGTATATCACCATGGAGAAAATCATATCATCAATTTTTTTTTTCAAAAAAACTAAAAATAAACATGTAGAAATATTATCAAGACTAAGCAAAGCCAAATAAAGGTCAGGCTGGCCAGTAGTTATTAGAAATCAAACCGTATAGAAGCTAATTGGAATGTGTAGGGTTCTGGTGATGCTTTTGTCAAGCATTAGTATAACTATTCTTTTGGTAACACTTTCTTTAGTGACGCCTACAACCGTCAACACACCACGATCCTAATGCTTGCCATGGTTGGACTTTTACCGACACTTTAAACCATTTCTATAGATCACGACACAATCACGACGATCAAGATCGTTGATTTTGTGGTACTTGCTGATTAAATCATTCATGAAATTTTTTGGCTCGACGGGTTTAGAAAACCCCTTCATCGGCATGCAAATTCATTAAGAAAATGTATGTCGAGAACATTCTTCATAATTTGAAAGATTCTCCATATATATATGAAAAAAGAAGAAGACACTACAAGAAATTTGGTCTTTGGAGACGAATGAAATCGTCATGAAATGCATGGTTTTTGTCTCTAATAGTCTTGGTGACGAAAAATAGTTTTGTCACCTATAGGTTGTCTCCGAAAGTCACCTGGTGACGAAATTATTGTTTCGTCACCTATACTAAATTTTGGTGATGAAATTTTTCATCACCAATTTGCAAATTATTTGTCACCCACTCACTAGTTAACCGTGACTAAAAATTGATGAAGGAAACTACTTAGGTGACAAAAAATTTCGTCACTAACCGTGACAGAAATTGATGAAGGAAACTACTAACGTGTTACCGCGTGGCGCCTACGTGTCACCTGTAAGGACTCGCATTTTTATTAGTGTAGACACCCCGACTTTGACCCGGGATACTCACCAAGCATTCCCGATGATGAGAAAAACCACCCGTGAAAACCTTAAGGTTAAGAGAAAAGCTTGAACTTGTCCCAAACCACCTCAAACCATTCCAAACCATTCACAAATAACCTACACCAATCCAAATGACCAATACACCCTTCAAAACACCAATACAAACCAGAACCAACCACTGCACTCAGGGGGAGGTTGAGCGCTCAAGGTCCCACCTTGTGTAGGGGGTGTAATTCCACGCTAGCCCGTATCACGTGCAGGCTTGGCTCGACCCTAAATCTGCAAGACAAAGAATAGGTTAGAGCACCCTTGCCTCTTGTTGGCAAAGGCCCTTCGATGCTTAAGTTAGTACTGGATTACTAATCAAGCCAAGAACACAATGCGTATAACTGGGTGTTACAGCGTACCTTTTTTCATGGTTATGGCCCTGTATTTATAGGTGTAGACCTTCATCATCTTAGGCATCTCGTGCCCCCTGTTTCCTACTTTCTTTAGGAATCCTTCTCCTAATAGGACTTTCCTATTAAGAGATAACTTCTATACCATGCTAGATCTCGTCTAGCAGAGGTCCTTCTTTCCATATAGGATTCTTTCCTATATGTGGTACACTCCTAGTCACATTAGGGCTTCCCATATTAATCCCTTTCTCTACGGGATTGCTCCTTATCTCATTAGGGGTTGCTGTGGAATATTCTGGAATGTCTCACCGCCTTATTCATGGTGGTGTCGTGCTTCCACGTAGCTCGGAATAACCCGTACATAGCCCAGCTCATCACGCCGAGCTGATCCATGTATTCCAGAATGCTGTTTGAGCTGCATACGTAGTCTTCCTAGATCGGCCATACCAGGCCATCCCTTTGTGCCTTTATGCCGAGCTAGTGCATCCTGATTTATTAGTCCACTTGATTACTCTGTCCTTTCACCTGGCCAGTTCAGCTCGGCACAGAGATCACGGACTCCCTGATGTGGTGCCGAGCCATTCACCCTTTCGTGGTGATCGATTGGGGCACGTGCTATGCCTAGTAGTAGGGTGATCAGACTTTACCCTCTCCAATTGCTCCCCAGCTCTGCTGCTACTGTCATTCATCAGTAGTGCGCAGAGCTTCAACGGTTCCTGATGCATCTCCTGCACGCTTCCCCTCCATGTGGGGGTAACGCTGTCATCGCATTTAATGCGAAACGACCCGTTGATGGCTCAAATAAGCCCAAAGGACGATTCTGCTGACGCTCTGCGTATGTCACGTCCCACTTTTATGGGGTTTCGGGAGGGATATTTATTACTTTTCCCTCCCAAAACCCTCTAAACGCAAAAACCCCTCCCCTTCTCCTTCATACTCGTCAGAAGCGAAGAAAGAGAGAAGAAAAATACTGCATCTGCCATTTCTGCCATTTGAGCTCTCTGCGATCTTGCTCGTTTCTCAGTCTTCGTCGGAACCCCGTCTTCCGTTCTCGTCGGAAAAACACCACATTAGGTCCCCCCGTCGCCTTCACGTAAGTGGCATTTCTAGACCTCTGTTTCTGTTTCGTTGTTTCATCTTCTTCCTCGAATAATCTGGGTTTTGACTGTAGAACCCTAATTTAGAGAAATCATGGGTAGACATAGAGACCTTCTTAGTAACGCCCAAAAGATAGCTGAATTTCGTAGGACTTACGAAATTCCAAACGACGTTCGATTCAGATTGAACGAACGCAATGACCTGAGGGAAGTAAGCCTGGAAGAAGTCAACAAGATTCTCGTTCCTCTGATTTTCATAGTGGAGGGCGGTCTTAGGTTTCCTTTACACCCCTTTTTTCGCGAGGTGTGCTCTAGGTGTCAATTGAACCCTATGCAGCTCTGCCCCAACTTTGTCAGGGTGGTTATGGGCACAGTTGCCCTTAATAGGTTGCTCGGCCTTCACCTCGACTGGTGGGACTTGCACTTTCTCTATAGTGTAGTTCCTACGGCTGAGAAGAACTATTACTTTAAAGCCAGGGATCCCGACGAAAAGCTTATCACCGATCTGCCAAATTCCTCAAAGGGAGAGGCAGACGACTATATCGTAGTCACCGGCAATTGGGAGCCTAGAGACGCCGAGGGGAGGACCATTGGACCTGCCTGCCCCACTGCTACAGGCGTATTGCGTTAGTACCTTTTCCTCTGCTAGTTGGTTTATTCATTGTTTCTATTGATACTGTAGTTGATCAGTGTTTTGTCATGTCTATTTTGCAGCGGGTAATCTCAATCACGGTGGTCGCTTAGTCCACGGTAAGCTCCACCGTGAGGACATTGCCAAGGCCCTCTAGTTCGACGGTTTTGAACCAACTCCTGTTGGACTTGGCCGTTCAGCTCATCGACTACTGGGTTACACCCCCTCCTACTGGGGTAATATCAGGAAGGTTGGAGAGGCCAGAACAAGACACGCCTGGCCGCCACCTTTTTCCGTGACCGCCACAGGCCGACCAGCCGACCGGGAAAGGACTCGTGCCCGCAGAGGCCGAGCTATAAGTAGATCATCTCGGTCCCAAGACCCTGAGGCCCTTCAGCGGCAAGTCACCTTTGCCTATATCCCCGAGATCCCAACTGCCATCCCCATCCAGGAAGCCAGCACGTCCGGGAGGGCGACAGCTGAAGAAGAAAAGGAGGAAGAAGAAGAAGCACTTGATCCCCGTGCCATCGTTCAATCTCTGACCGAGCAGGGCACCATTCTCGAAGACTCAGACGATTCTCCAGGCTACTCCCCTTCCCCAGAACGAGAAGTCATGCCTCGCGAGCCGATCAACCTGCTCGACTTGCTGAATACTGGCGTAGCTCCCCGTGCTCCGCCAGTCGCTCGTGTCGTCGCTCCCCCCCAGACATCATCCCCTCTTCCCTCTGATACTTCGAGGGACAAGAGGCCGAGAAAGAGCCCAGAGCACGCCCAGCCTCCCCCTAACAGAAGAAGGACTGGAAGCTCCAGCTCAAACCAGACCCTCTGCGACTCTCCGCCCCTGGTCCAGCCTTGGGAGCCCATTCTAGCCCGTCCCAACGGCACACCCCTCAACAAGATTGATAAGATCTCCTCCACCGATGTGGCGTTCGGCGTGTCTAGGGCTGCCCTTCTTCCGCTTGATATGGAGAGAGAGAGAGGTAGTTCCTATGATACCCTTATGAAGACAGTCTTCCAGTCGTGTGTTAAGGTAACAAATCTCTTCCCTCTATTCTCCTTCTATTGAACTTCTGCTCTGCCTTTACCTATTGTGCTTTGTCTCGTAGGTCATGCAGAAGGCTGCCGTTGGTTTCGACCGAGCGAAAGAAGCCGCGAAGGAGCTGGAAGAAGAGCAGAAAAGGGCTGAGACCGCGGAGAGGGAGAGCGTTCAGCATGCTGAGTCTTTGAAAGACGCTCGGGAGGAGGTGGAGAGCTTGAAAGGAGAGAATGCCGAGTTGAAAAGGAAGGCTGATGAGGTCGAGCGGGAGCTGCGTCAACAACTTGCTGCTGCAGAGGCTAAGGCTGAGGCTGAATATGACCGTGCCGTTGTGGTCATCACGGACAACTATACGGCTCAGATGCCGGCCGTGCAGGACGCGGTCTGGGGCATGGCCTGGCGGAGGTGTCTTACCAAACTCGGCGTGGATGAGTCGTCTCCTCACTGGAGCAACATGGAATTGCCGAGCGAGGTGGCATCTGCCCAAGATCAACTTGCCGACCAGTCTCCTGAAAACCCAGAAGCTCATCCTGAACCCCTTCCGGAGCAGACCCCTCTAGAAAGAACCACCACTGCTGAAGTTGCTGGAGGTAATCCTGACCCCAATCTTGCCACTGATGCCGTCCAGCACAGTGAAGAGGCTTGATGCCTGCCATATCTGTTGACCCTGCGTGGTCTAGTTCGGCCGGGTGTGGCCTCTCAAATACTTTTTTCAAGTTTCTCGTTTTTACTCGTGCTTTGTTTTGGTGGTTGGTCCTGCGTGACCTGATTTGGCCGCATGTTGCTTTTGATACTAGATTGTCTTGCTTTTTTAAACGCTATGGTGTTCGCATGCTCCATCTTTCTAAGCGTTTTCAGGCTTGGGGCAGTTGTGGCTGTGGTTGGCATTGTTCGTTGCAACCTCTGAGAGATAGGTTCTGCTTGTCTGTTTTTTGCATTATAGACTTATTGTCAAGCACCTAAGTGTCTTCATACTTAGTTGTCTAAGTTTCCTCGTACTTAGGACCTATTTCAATATTCGTTGCACATCTAAGTCTCTTCATACTTAGAATAACTTGGCAATATTCGTTGCTCATCTAAGTTTTTTCGTACTTAGAGTTTTGGTGCAATGTTCGTTGCACTTCTAAGTCTCTTCATACTTAGAATAACTTGGCAATATTCGTTGCTTATCTAAGTTTTTTCGTACTTAGAGTTTTGGTGCAATGTTCGTTGCACTTCTAAGTCTCTTCATACTTAGAATAACTTGGCAATATTCGTTGCTCATCTAAGTTTTTTCGTACTTAGAGTTTTGGTGCAATGTTCGTTGCACATCTAAGTCTCTTCATATTTAGAATAACTTGGCAATATTCGTTGCTCGTCTAAGTTTTTTCGTACTTAGAGACAAGTTTGCAGTATTCGTTGCGAGTTCCTAGGAGTATTCATACTTAGAACAATTTGTACATAGCCAAGTTTTTTCATACTTAGAACTTTACCAATCATGGTTGGAATACACATATTCTCTGCTCCCCAATTGAATCCAATATTTTTAAAGTAAATATTGGTTCGTATTTAAGCATAATCTTGATAAGGGGAAGAAAGGGAATGAAACCTTGTTTTTGATTGATATAATAATAAAGGACTGTCATAGCTAAAAAACAAATATGAATTTCCTCGTATTCACCTAAAAAAAGGGGGTGTGATTGTATTCGTAATCACATAAACCTATTACTGATAGAACTTTCTTAGATTCTGGACGTTCCATGGCCGTGGTACTGGGTCTCCGTCCAGGTCGGCCAAGCGGTAAGCCCCAATGCCAGCAATTCCAACAATCTTGTAGGGGCCTTCCCAGTTCGGCCCAAGCTTCCCATCAGAGGATACTTTGGTGTTTGCCAAGACTTTCCTTAGGACGAGATCTCCGATCTTAAATTCCCTTGGCTGCACTTTCTTGTTGTAGCTTCTTCGTAGCTGTTCTTGGTATGCTGCCAGTGTGATAAGTGCACGTTCTCGTTTCTCTTCGGCCAGATCAAGCTGCTCGGCCAAGGCTTTGTTGTTGCCACCTGACTCTACAAGAGTGGTGCGGAGGGTCGGCAGGCCGATCTCCAGTGGTATCACCGCCTCTGTCCCATAGGCGAGGGAGTACGGCGTCTCTCCTGTAGATCGCCGTGGGGTGGTTCTGTATGCCCAGAGCACGGCTGGTAGTTCGTCCGGCCATTTTCCCTTCTTCTTCTCCAACCTCTTTTTGAGGCTCTTCAGGATAGTCTTATTTGAGGCCTCTGCTTGCCCATTGCTTTGTGGGTAAGCTGGAGTTGAGTAGTAGTTTCTGACGCCGTACTGGGCACAAAACGATTTGAACTTTTTGCCGAACTGGGACCCATTGTCTGAGATGATGGAGTATGGTACTCCAAATCGTGTGATGATTTTGTTCCAGACAAACCGTTCCACCATGGCTTCTGTGATCTTGGCCAGAGCTTCCCCCTCTATCCACTTAGTGAAGTAGTCAGTGCCAACGAGCAGGAATTTTCGTTTCCCTGTTGCCATGGGAAGAGGACCCACGATGTCCAACCCCCACTGGGCAAAAGGCCATGGGCTAGTCAGAGGTAGCAGATCCTCCGCTGGAGCTCGGATGAGGGGGGAATACCTCTGACATTTCTCACATTTTTTCACAAAAGCCTTTGCATCTTCTTGCATATAAGGCCACCAATACCCCTGTGATATTGCTCGGTGGGCTATGGACCTTCCTCCAGTGTGTCCTCCACAAGTTCCAGCATGGATCTCGTGGAGGAATTTCTGAACAAGAGCTGGATGTACACATAATAGATAAGGTCCAAGAAAAGACTTTCTATAAAGCTTACCTTCTGGGGAGAGCCAAAAACGTGCTGATTTGGTCTTGATTTTGTGAGCTTCCCTTTTGTCCTCTGGCAAGGTCCCATCTCGTAGGTATGCCACTATTGGGTCCATCCAGCTTGGCCCGAACTCTGTCTCCAAGACCATCTCTACTGCTCGGCCGATACTTGGTTCGTTCAGATATTCCACAGCTACTGTTCGTCGGTATTCTGTGTTTACTGCTGATCCCAAGCATGCCAGTGAATCTGCATGTGCATTCTGTCCCGAGCTGATTTGCTGGATGTAGATGTTGTCAAATTTGTCGAGCAAGTCTTTGGCTACTTCTGAGTATGCAGCCATCTTCTCGCTCCTTGCGGCGTATTCCCCTGAAAGCTGGTTAACAACTAATTGTGAGTCACAGAATACCCTTAACTTTCTGACCTTGAGTTCCATGGCACTCCTGAGTCCTGCGAGCAAGGCTTCATATTCTGCCACATTGTTGGTGGCACTGAATCCCAGACGTAGTGCTTGCTCCAGCACCAATCCTTCTGGAGAGAATAACACTACTCCTGCTCCTGACCCTTTGTTGCAGGCTGATCCGTCGACATAGAGCCTCCATTCTTCTGGATACAGGTCGGCCACTCTTTTTGGCGGTTTGGTGGGACTGATCTGCTCCTTCTCGTGGAGAACTAGTGGTGGTGGAGCCACTGTCGGGGTGAACTCAGTTATAAAATCAGCTAAGACTTGCCCTTTAATTGCTGTTCTGGGTTGATAATCAAGGTCGAACTGGCTGAGCTCGATGGACCACTTGGATATTCGTCCTGAGAGGTCTGCCTTCCTGAGTAAGGCCTTTAGTGGATATTCAGTGAACACAGTGATGGGATGCTGCAAAAAGTAGTGTGGGAGTTTTCTTGCAGCTATGATGAGAGCGTACACAAGCTTTTCCAGCGGTAGATAACGTGTCTCGGCATCTAACAGCGTTTTGCTCGCAAAGTAGACCGGAGACTGCTCCGCCCCCTTTATTCGTAGGAGGACCGAGCTGACAGCGTGATCAGACACTGCTAGATATAATATCAACCGCTCCCCAGCTTCTGGAGTAGAGAGTAAGGGAGGTGTCGACAGGTAGTGTTTCAACTCCTGGAATGCCTGTTCCTGCTCGGCTCCCCATTCATATCCCTCTCTCTTCTTCAGAAGTTGAAAGAATGGTCTACAACGGTCTGAGGACTTACTGATGAAACGGTTGAGAGCTGCTGCCATCCCTGTTAGCCTTTGGACCTCCTTCGTGGTCTTTGGGCTTTGAAGGCCTTGCAGAGCCGTGATCTGATCTGGATTGGCCTCAATCCCCCTCTTAGTTACCAGGTGCCCTAGGAACTTCCCCGAGCTAACTCCAAAGGCACACTTAGAGGCGTTCAATTTTAACTTGTATTCTCTGAGAATGCTGAAAGTTACTTTCAGGTCGGCAAGGTGATCAGATTTCAACTTGCTTTTCACAACCATGTCGTCGATGTAGACCTCCATGGTTTTGCCGAGCTGATCTTTGAACATCTTTGTGACCAACCTCTGATAGGTTGCTCCGGCATTTCGTAGCCCGAAGGGCATGACCTTGTAACAGTAGAGCCCTCTTGGCGAGATAAAAGAAGTTTTTTCTTGATCTGGCTCATACATAGCTATTTGATGATATCCTCGATATGCGTCGAGGAAACTCATCCTCTCGTAGCCTGATGTGGCGTCCACTAGTTGATCAATTCTGGGAAGTGGAAAGCTGTCCTTGGGGCACGCTTTATTGAGGCTAGTGAAATCTACACAGACCCTCCACTTCCCGTTTTTCTTCTTGACAACGACAGTGTTGGCCAGCCAATCTGGATAGCTCACCTCTCGTATGGCATCCGCTTCGAGCAGCCGATCTACTTCTTCGATCACAGCGTCTGCGTGCTGTGGTGCCGACCTTCTCGCTTTCTGCACAACTGGTTTGTGCTGTGGATCCACATTCAGATGGTGGCAGATCGTCCTGGGGTCTATCCCAGGCATCTCCTGGGGAGTCCATGCGAAAACATCGATGTGGTCCTTTAGAAAGGCTACCAAAATTTCTTCTTCCTGTTCGGCAAGCGCCTCGCCGATCAGGAAGTATTTCTCCTCATCATCTCCCTGAATCTGTATCTTTTTTAATCCTTCCACCATCTTCTTGGTGGGATCACCTCCGATGTCCTCCATTGTTGGCTGATCCGGAACCTCAATTGTCTGCACCAGCTCGGCTTTTGGAGATTTTTTCAATACCATGTTGAAACATAGGTCGGCTACCTTCTGGCTTCCCCTGACGCACTCAATGCCATCCGCACCAGGGTATTTGATCTTCTGGTGATAAGTGGAGGAGACTGCCCTCATTTTATGCATCCAGGTTCTTCCTATAATCACGTTATAGGAGGAAGGGATATCGACCACAAGGAAGTCAGTTTTTAGGACCACTGATCCAGCTCGGACGGGCAATGTGACCTTTCCCATAGGCCATACTGTCTGGTGCGCTGAAGCCGACCAGTGGAACCAAACATTTTTGCAATGAGCTCGGCGGGAGTTCCATCTTTTTGAAAGTATGGTAGTACATGATTTCCGTGCTAGCTCCCTGATCAACGAGGATTTTCTCAACGTCATACTCCCCTATTCGTAGGGTGATTACCAAAGCATCGTTATGGGGCACCACTACCCCGTCCAGGTTGTCGTCAGTAAAGGTGATTGGGATCTCCATGACTCCCTCAGCCCTTGGCCTCTTCATGCCGAGCTTCATGACTTGCTTTGCTTGTCCGTTGACTCTTTGGATGTGTCTGATCTCGTTGTTGGTATAGGGGGCCACCAGTCCATGTATCATATGGATTGTCCCCTTTGGACCTTTCTCGTAGTCCAACTCTTCGATCAGCTCGGTTTCGTTCTTTTCACCTGACAGAAACTCCTTTAGATGGCCTTCTGCCACCCTTTCATCCAAGAACTTCTTGTACTCCACACAATCTTCAGTCATGTGTCCCCAATCCCTGTGGTAGCTGCAGTGCTGATTGGTAGCCCTCCTCTTTTCTGGGTTGCCTGTCATTCTTGAGGGCCTCCTGAACCATGGTTCATTCTTGATCCGGTACAGCATTTTGTAAGTCGGGATATTGAAGGTCGCCATGATGCTGAAGTACGACTTGGGGTCTGGATCGGCTTTGTCCTTTCTCTGCTGCGTATAGTCTTTTCTCCCTGATGTGTACTCCTTCTTGTACACCCTTGGCTCTGCAGCCCTCTTCTCTGGGAGCTGAGGTTGCCCAGCCACAATCTTACCCCCAGCCTGTAGGATGTCATCCTCTACCCTTGCATGCTCTTGTATCCTCTCCATGAGTATGGCCACAGTTTTCACCGGATGCATGGTAAGCGATTCTCGCAGCTTACTATGCATAGGCAAGCTCGTCTTGAACGTTGCCAAGGCATACTCCTCACTGCAGTTTTCAATCTCGTTGAAAGTCTCCCAGTAACGCTTGGAGTATTTCCTTAGAGTCTCATCATCCCTCTGTCTCATAGAGGTTAGCGCATCGAAAGTCTTTGGAGCGGCTCGGCTAGTGAGGAAACGAGCAGTAAATTCCTCAGCTAGTTGGTCCCAGCACAGGATGGATCCCTCTGGGAGCTTGTGGTATGTGATAAGCCCCAAATGTTGTATATATCCGGGCTTATCTCGCTCGTTGTAATCACACACACGTGCATTTTGTGCTTTTATACGATTGATTTTGCGCGAGTTGTGTTTTTGATGAGTTTCAGAAAATCGGAGCTAAAAGGTGTGTCCAAAGCTCCAAATAATCCCCGGTTGTATCCGGAAGTACCCAAGGTCCCGCAATGCCGTGGAGGACAATCGCCGAAGCTTAGAAGTCGATTCAAGAAGCTTTGGAAGGTTCAAGGAAGGCCTGGAACAAAAGAACAAGAAATTTGGAGTTATGAGCCTCGAGAAAATCTGACCAACTGATAGAAAAAGGCTCATTACTTTCAAGATATAAAGGCTATGGATATGAGGTTAATTGGGTTAGAAAGTAGACTCATAGAGCTTTCCAACGGTTCAAGAAACGCCTCATTCCGAGTTCGGACGAAGCCGGGGCGTGCCCGCGAAGTTGGGATCAAGACAAAGAAAAATCTCAGAATTTTACTCTTTCAACCGGTTGACACATTTTGCTCGACCGGTTGAAGCAAAAAAAGGTTTTTCAACCGGTTGACACTTTTTTGCTCGACCGGTTGAAGCTGCACTTTTCTGCAATTTTGAGCCCGATCTTATGGCGATTTTTGTCGATTTTAAGTTGCTTTAATATCTTCCATTTATGGAAACTTTCCACTTATAGTATGTTTTTGGGATAATTAGCCAATGTAAAGGGTTTTAAGTATAAATACCCTCCTCCCTCCTCTCTCCTATCGTCTCCCTCCTTAGTCTAGTTTTTGCTCCTCCATTGGAGGATTTTTAAGGTCTCTCTCTAGAATTCTCAAGTAAGTTTTCATTTCCGTTTATTTACCGTGTATTAAACTTGTTCCTCGTGGTTAGCTCTTTCAATATATGTAGTTTATTTTCAATTCCCTCAAGTATTTAGTGTTCATGTTTTTCTTGCTATTTCCTTTGAAAACTCTTGTTCTTATTAGTTGTTTGATTAATTCTCAAGTGTTAATGTTGTAGGCTAACCTAGGATCTTCATTAAAAATCGGTTTTTAAGTTTATTAAGCATGTTTTTAGTTTTCTTCCAAATTCTAGACTTGTTTTCTAGTACAATGTGTGAGTAGTTTCAATAGGCTTAGTCATGGGGTGATTAACACTCCATGACTTGGGTTTTATCTCATCCATCTCGTGTATGTGGCATACATCGCTTGTTTACCGAAAATTTGGGGTTTCACTTTTATGTACCAAAGAGTGGGTTTGTTAATCCTTTTGATCACCCGTAGCCAGGAGCTTGACTACTTGGCACGGGTGATGCTTTGGGCGATGTCAACTCATTTGTTTGCAAAATGTCCCGAAAACCCCTAATCTTTGGTAAACACATTTTTCTAGTAAATGTTTTAAACTCTAAATCTTCCGTTCGGGGGCATTTAACGATGCCCCGAGCCGGTAATCAAGAGGGGATGGATTAACCCGAGTCATGGTAGTTAACTACCCCTAGACTTCGCCTTAGCTTATATTAGTCTTTTTAATTCCGAGTCGTTCTCGAAGTCGAGAGAATTCCACCACCAAACTCCAAAAGACAAGTTTGCCGCTTTAAGGCTAAAAAACCTACACTTGCAAGACAACTCTCACGCCGGGTGCATTCGGTCTCTGTGGACTCGACCCGGACTTCCGGTATCATGCTACCGTCGACTTGAACCCTACGCTTGGGGTAATAGTTTTGGAATACAATCCAAGGGCGCAACCATTTTTGGCGCCGTTGCCGGGGACCCAATGGTCCATCTAGCGTGAGTTTTTCCTTGCTCCACTGTATGTATCCCACTCTTTTGTATAGTTTTTCTTATTTTTTGTACATTACTTGTTTTATTAACGAGGCGGCGGACTAGCCCCTCGGAACTGTTCTTGTGGTGAGGCGGTTGCATAACCCCTCCGTTCTGCTAGTCCTAGAAAATCCAAAAAAAAAAAAAATGGCTTATTTTGGAAGTTGCTATGAAGGGCTTTTTCAAGACATAACCAATTTCTGTCAACAAGATGATGAGTCATTTTCGCAATGTTGGAAGCGATTTAAATGTTCCATATTCTCTTGGTCAAGTTCAATGTATGAGCTTGGGAATCTTTTGGCTATCTTCTGCCGAGGTTTAAATCCTATGACATGTCAATTTGACTTGTTGTCCGATGAAGAATTCCTGAGTAAAAATGCCGAAGAGGGTTGGGACTATCTTGATGAATTAGCCCAAAAGCCCCAATTTTGCGAGTTGACTGAAATTGAAATAGAACCACTGTTCATTAATGAAGGGGTTATTTTAGCTTTGAAAGAAACCTCGGAGGTTAAATGGGATGACGAGCCTGATTTTGATTGTACACTTGATTTGCCAACGGAATCAGAGGTTAAATGGGATGATGAGCCGGATTTCGATTGTGCTCCCCAAGAGGATTCTAGTTGTACACTTGATATGCATTTTCATGAAAAAACTTTTGAGGCTCATGCCACTAGCACTTCCATTGAGTCTGCTCCACCACAAGAACTTGAAAGAGTCGAACTAATTGATTTTCTAGGTGTTGATAATTATGATTGCGTTTACAATCCATTTCTAGTAAATCTTGTCAACACCTTGAAAATAAATTTGGTTCGAAATATGCACTTGGTGGAACTACATTTTATAAAGCGACTACTGCTATCACTTTACTCTAAGTATCTTATCTTATGGCATGGTCGTGTACAATTTTTAACTGAGGGCGTGAGATGGAATGTTGTGCTTGTACTAATAACTCTTCATAGTACAAAGGATGTTTTGATTCCACATGAAGGATGTTGTGTATTTTGATGGTCCGGTATAGCCACCCGAACTTGAGCTACGTATGGCCTAGCCATAGTCTCTAGTTCTGGGAAGAAAAGTAGTACCCGTGCAATCGCGTGAAGATTCTTCGGTTGTGTTATTTTTGTACATATTGTTATTTGTGAAGCCCGGATAACACAAGCCGGACGGTTCTAATATTGTTTTCCCTTAGTAAGAGTGATGAAAAAGCCTCTCATTTGGTCGAGGTATAAGGTGGTCGACATTCCACCCCGTAGGTACATTTTTATCCCTCCTTGTTCTTCATTTTCATATTGTCTTCGTGCTATGAGGACATAGCACATTTTAAGTTGGGGGGAGGGTTTACTTCGTGCTTTGTTTATATTAAGAGTCTTGAAATTTCAAAATTGAAAAAAAAAAAAGAAAATTGAAAAAAATTGATGAATCAAGGAATTAGGATACTTGTGTGTGCTTACTCTTAATGGCTGGCTTCTAATTAATGCTATGATGTTTGTTGTGTGAGACGGAGTCTTGATATGATTTCATGGATAGACTTAAGCTTGTGAATATGACGTTAAAAGGATACACTTGGTTAAGCCGTATTACCTATAGTTGGATAGCGTATGCTCACTTGAATTCATGCTTTCGCACGCGCACTGTCCCACTTGAGCATTCACTGGCTTCGAAATTGGTTCACGTGTCATTGATTCCTCGGTGTTAATTAACTTGTCTGTGAAATATTTGGAGCCCCTTTCCTTGAAAAAAGAAAAAAAAAAAAAAGATGATGCATGCTATATTGTTAATGTTTATCCGGGCGTTCATTGAGTAACTGGGCAATCGGGGTTTGCTCCCACCGTATTGTTCGCGTCAAAAGATGGATAGACCTTGTGAAGGCATTGTCAAATGTGGTTAGTTTGGGCCTCACTATAAAGCCTTTTTTACTCGAGCAATTAAGTCTGAGGGGTCTCTCAAAACCTGGCGCCCTAAGGCTATTTGGCTTGGGGATGGCCAACCTAACGCTCGCTAAAGGGGTCAACTAGAAAGCCCGAGAGGTCCGGGCATTGCACGACCACATAAAAAAGAAAAGAAAAAAGAGATTCATTTGAATAAAGGGAAGGGGTGTGCTTAAAGAAATACCGAGCTATCAATGGTGTGAGAACTGTTTTCAAGATTGGTGAATTTCTTTGTTAGATTTCTTTTCATACGCATGCTACGTGAGAATTCTCTATCCGACCGTAGGTGAGAGGATTGATTTTTGTGCTAAGTTTGGATATGAAGTTCACTTGCTTAACTCTTTCTATGAATGAAATATCTTGCCATTGACTTGCGTGGCAGACATTGTGGTACTACGTGTGGTTGTCGGTTGGGTATGAGTCACACTTAAAGCATTCGATTCCTTTGTGTTTTGTGGGTGTTCACTGCTGAAAACCCTCACGAGACTTCACTCGTCCTACTGGGGCCGCCCGGGGGTTTAAAAGACGTATCCATTTTAGTTTGTTTCCGTTAGTTGCATTTGTTTAGTTTTGCTCGGGGCGAGCAAAGTTCAAGTTGGGGGGTGTGATAAGCCCCAAATGTTGTATATATCCGGGCTTATCTCGCTCGTTGTAATCACACACACGTGCATTTTGTGCTTTTATACGATTGATTTTGCGCGAGTTGTGTTTTTGATGAGTTTCAGAAAATCGGAGCTAAAAGGTGTGTCCAAAGCTCCAAATAATCCCCGGTTGTATCCGGAAGTACCCAAGGTCCCGCAATGCCGTGGAGGACAATCGCCGAAGCTTAGAAGTCGATTCAAGAAGCTTTGGAAGGTTCAAGGAAGGCCTGGAACAAAAGAACAAGAAATTTGGAGTTATGAGCCTCGAGAAAATCTGACCAACTGATAGAAAAAGGCTCATTACTTTCAAGATATAAAGGCTATGGATATGAGGTTAATTGGGTTAGAAAGTAGACTCATAGAGCTTTCCAACGGTTCAAGAAACGCCTCATTCCGAGTTCGGACGAAGCCGGGGCGTGCCCGCGAAGTTGGGATCAAGACAAAGAAAAATCTCAGAATTTTACTCTTTCAACCGGTTGACACATTTTGCTCGACCGGTTGAAGCAAAACAGAAGGTTTTTCAACCGGTTGACACTTTTTGCTCGACCGGTTGAAGCTGCACTTTTCTGCAATTTTGAGCCCGATCTTATGGCGATTTTTGTCAGATTTTAAGTTGCTTTAATATCTTCCATTTATGGAAACTTTCCACTTATAGTATGTTTTTGGGATAATTAGCCAATGTAAAGGGTTTTAAGTATAAATACCCTCCTCCCTCCTCTCTCCTATCGTCTCCCTCCTTAGTCTAGTTTTTTTGCTCCTCCATTGGAGGATTTTTAAGGTCTCTCTCTCTAGAATTCTCAAGTAAGTTTTCATTTCCCGTTTATTTACCGTGTATTAAACTTGTTCCTCGTGGTTAGCTCTTTCAATATATGTAGTTTATTTTCAATTCCCTCAAGTATTTAGTGTTCATGTTTTTCTTGCTATTTCCTTTGAAAACTCTTGTTCTTATTAGTTGTTTGATTAATTCTCAAGTGTTAATGTTGTAGGCTAACCTAGGATCTTCATTAAAAATCGGTTTTTAAGTTTATTAAGCATGTTTTTAGTTTTCTTCCAAATTCTAGACTTGTTTTCTAGTACAATGTGTGAGTAGTTTCAATAGGCTTAGTCATGGGGTGATTAACACTCCATGACTTGGGTTTTATCTGTCCATCTCGTGTATGTGGCATACATCGCTTGTTTACCGAAAATTTGGGGTTTCACTTTTATGTACCAAAGAGTGGGTTTGTTAATCCTTTTGATCACCCGTAGCCAGGAGCTTGACTACTTGGCACGGGTGATGCTTTGGGCGATGTCAACTCATTTGTTTGCAAAATGTCCCGAAAACCCCTAATCTTTGGTAAACACATTTTTCTAGTAAATGTTTTAAACTCTAAATCTTCCGTTCGGGGGCATTTAACGATGCCCCGAGCCGGTAATCAAGAGGGGATGGATTAACCCGAGTCATGGTAGTTAACTACCCCTAGACTTCGCCTTAGCTTATATTAGTCTTTTTAATTCCGAGTCGTTCTCGAAGTCGAGAGAATTCCACCACCAAACTCCAAAAGACAAGTTTGCCGCTTTAAGGCTAAAAACCTACACTTGCAAGACAACTCTCACGCCGGGTGCATTCGGTCTCTGTGGACTCGACCCGGACTTCCGGTATCATGCTACCGTCGACTTGAACCCTACGCTTGGGGTAATAGTTTTGGAATACAATCTAAGGGCGCAAGCAGTACCAGCTTAGGGCTACCTTTCCCAAACTGGATGGGAACATCTTGCACAGCAGGGCATCCTCTTGCTCATGCATGAACATGGCCTGTTGATAGTGTTGGATGTGAGTCACAGGATCCGTACTGGTATCGTAGGGAGTGAATGCTGCGTGCTTCACCCTGCTCGGTGTTTTTTCTGCTCGGATCCAGTGGGCCAGTGGTGACTTTGAGATTTGACCTAAGGCTTCCTTAGCTGCTTCTCGTGCAGTTCTAGGGCCTCCATCAGCTCGGTGGACTTCCCTTCTTCTTGTGTGCTGATCGGGGTGGTGCTCGTTGGAACCAGATCTCTCGTATCTGTCCCTGGCATGCTTTCTTCTTTCTTTCTTCTCAATGGAAACGCTCCTTTCTCTCCTTTTTCGTGGAGAGACTGCTCGGTCAGCGGAGACATCGTTAGAGTGATGACTCCTTTCCTTTTCGTATTGCACGGATCTCGTCCGTGAGCGTAGGTCTTTTTCTTTTTCTTGGAGTTGCTTTTTTAGGTCCTGAATCTCTCGCTCTCGTCGAGTGACTTCACGGGCCAGTTCTTCTGCCTCTTGCTCCTTTCTGTCCAGGCTATCCTGTCTCTCTTGATCTCTGGTCCTCCTGCGATCGTCCCTCTTTGGTGGGCTTCTTCCCCGGTCTCGTCGGGAGGAGGCTTGCCCACCTCTTGGAGGCGTCTTTGAGCGTCCTTGCCGCTCGCCTGATCTTGGGGAACCAAAATTTATTAGGCGCGTATCCCTGAATTTTGGAATCTCGGGGATATGCCCTATGTTGAACCTTCTGGTGGCTGGTTTCTTGCGAGGTGCTCTAAGAACCGTAGGAATTTTGCTCACCTTCGTACTCTTTCTCGTAGTGTACACTAGGGTGGTTCCATCGTCTTCCACCTCCTTCCTTCTTGGAGTGCACAATAGGGGCTCTGAAACCACCATTGTTGACTTTCTTCAAAGGAATGAAGCTTTTTGTAAGTTTTCCCACAGACGGCGCCAATTGTAGGGGGTGTAATTCCACGCTAGCCCGTATCACGTGCAGGCTTGGCTCGACCCTAAATCTGCAAGACAAAGAATAGGTTAGAGCACCCTTGCCTCTTGTTGGCAAAGGCCCTCCGATGCTTAAGTTAGTACTGGATTACTAATCAAGCCAAGAACACAATGCGTATAACTGGGTGTTACAGCGTACCTTTTTTCATGGTTATGGCCCTGTATTTATAGGTGTAGACCTTCATCATCTTAGGCATCTCGTGCCCCCTGTTTCCTACTTTCTTTAGGAATCCTTCTCCTAATAGGACTTTCCTATTAAGAGATAACTTCCATACCATGCTAGATCTCGTCTAGCAGAGGTCCTTCTTTCCATATAGGATTCTTTCCTATATGTGGTACACTCCTAGTCACATTAGGGCTTCCCATATTAATCCCTTTCTCTACGGGATTGCTCCTTATCTCATAAGGGGTTGCTGTGGAATATTCTGGAATGTCTCACCGCCTTATTCATGGTGGTGTCGTGCTTCCACGTAGCTCGGAATAACCCGTACATAGCCCAGCTCATCACGCCGAGCTGATCCATGTATTCCAGAATGCTGTTTGAGCTGCATACGTAGTCTTCCTAGATCGGCCATACCAGGCCATCCCTTTGTGCCTTTATGCCGAGCTAGTGCATCCTGATTTATTAGTCCACTTGATTACTCTGTCCTTTCACCTGGCCAGTTCAGCTCGGCACAGAGATCACGGACTCCCTGATGTGGTGCCGAGCCATTCACCCTTTCGTGGTGATCGATTGGGGCACGTGCTATGCCTAGTAGTAGGGTGATCAGACTTTACCCTCTCCACCTTGAGCGCTCAAGCCCTGTCCAGGCTGTCGGTGGCAGAGTATCTAATGATGAGATTCCGACTGAACCACTGCCACCCAGCCGTTTTTCTGTTGCTCGCATGCAACTGATAGACCTCAGGTGAGCCTATATTACTCCCTTAGGCCCCCCACTTCAAATCAACACACTTCACCCCCCATTTTACTCTATAAAAGAGCTCCTTCTACACCATTTGGAGAGGTTAGACACTCTCTCATTATCTGAGCTATCACTCATTCACTCTCAATCCTACATTTCCAGAAATTTCCAACTCATTTCATCCATCCCCCTAAGCTTAATCCTCTTCATATCATCAAACCCCCTTTTGATCATTCAACTATCTCACTAAAATACACCATCATCAACCTTGCACCAACTAAAACCACTCCATACTTACCACATTCTGTCCAAAATAACCCACATTGTCTTTGCAAACCCATCTACAAATCAATCATTCACCCAAAACCTCAAGTTCAAGCTTTGATCAAAATCAAAAGGTAGAAATCCATGTGAAAGTTACGGGTTGGTACTCCTGAGGGAGACCAGTGGGTTCATGGAGGTCCCCTATACCTCTAATGGACTCACAAGGTCTCAAATGTGCAAGAAAACAAACATAGAAAACCCAGCTTCAAGTAGCTTGAGCGCTCAATGTCAGTACCCTGAGCGCTCAAGCCATTTGAATACTCCTTGTGTTTTTGTGGCTTTTGATCATCTTTCATCTTGTTGGTATCATCCTTGTGGTTGTTTGTTGGTTCAAAAAACTTTTAAATCAGTTTATCTCATCTTTGATCATCGATCAATGAACTCAACCACCGTAAAGGTAGTATATCATCTTCATTAAGTCATGGATGATCCTATTTCATAAAAGAAAACAGTGTATCTCACTCTTTTAAACCATGATCAGAAGGTTTTAAGTTTATACTAACATCCAAGAATGATCAAAAATCACAGAAGCCCACAGCCCTTGAATGGGGCTTGAGCGCTCAAGGTCCTCACTATGAGCGCTCAAGCCTTGCCCATTTTTGGATTTTGAATCTTGTTTATCTTGGGTTCTGCTATTCTGCTTTCAGTTTGCTGAAGTGTGTATTGATGTTTGGCTGTGCCAACCCAATATCAGAATGGGTGTGTTGAGATGCGTGCGTTGATGTTTGGCTAAGCCAACCTAATATCGGAGTGCGTGTGTGTGTTGGTGTGTGTGTGTGTGTAGTGATGTTTGGTAAAGCCAACCTGATCTCCTCTCTCACTCCAATCACTCTCATTCTAATTGTGCTTATGTGTGGCTCGATGCTCGTTATCCATTCTCATGAACACCTCAAGTTTATTTTATCCATGATTGAGGAATTTCAATGCATTATGCATCATCACATATCATATTGAACTAGTTTGTGGTCCAGATGGGGGCTGAATGTTGCAGAAACACTCAAATCCAGAAGATGGCTTGAGCGCTCAAGGTCCCCCCTTGAGCGCTCAAACTGCCTTTTGGATCAATCAAATTCTTCTCTTGTTTCAGCTTGTTTTTGGCATCATGAGTGTTCTGAAAGGTTTTAAAGCACTGATCCTCCATTCTTCCTATACTGCTTGCCTCATTTTGGTCCATGAATTAGTTTCAAACCCATGATTATGTGATTATGTCATTCTGTCCAGTGATTCAAATGTTGCTTCTGAACAAATAATGAGGATCAAAGCATGTTTTAATCAAACCAGAATCATCAGAAGCATCATAAGCATGTTTGAGTTGAGGAGGGGTTGAGCGCTCAAGCCCTCTCCTTGAGCGCTCAAGCCCTTGGCAGGGAGATCAGATTGGTTTATTTTTGTGTTGGCTTGTGGTGTTGTCCCTGTTTATTCTGTTGTCACTCTGTATATTCTAATGTTGTTGCTAGCCGCTTGATGTTCTTATCTGTTCATATCTGCATATCATTATCACTCATGTAGTCCACACCTCACATGCATACACTTGGATTCCATCGTTGTGATTATCATTGTTATATGGCTCCCATCCCCCATTCCCCGTATTTGTTCAAAGTTGAATTATAACCATTTCCCATAATCCCACAAAAGTCAAGTAGAGACCGGTCTTCGAACCGGGCGAGGGGGGTGCCGTAAAACCCTTCCCCTCTCGTAACTGAGCTCCCGAACCTAAGATAGTATGGTGATGACGGGCCAGTAATCCTTATCCATTGAATGAGGCACGAGTCAATCGATGTTCGGTTCCTCGGGGACAATCCGCTAAAACCCGGGTGGCGACTCCGAATCGATTCGAGGATCCTTCCGGAGGGGGCGTCCACAGGCTGGCGACTCCGCTGGGGACTCTGCTTAATGCATATCTTGATTTTATTACACTTGTGTAGTTTTATTGAAATATGCATTAATCAAGAGGGCTCGACTCGAAAAGCTTTTGTGGGATTTTTGAAATGTTCGTAATTCAACTTTTGCATTGCACTTGCATTGTTCTTAGCCTCGCTGGCGTGTTTTGGCAATCCCGCCCGGCTTGCCGGTGACGGGGAATCCCAAAATGCCCAGCAACCCTCGACCGTGATGAGTTACACCTGTCGTTATTACCGTCGTCATGGGTATCCATGGCACGGGAGACAATCATGACTCTAGTCCGGGGAACCCCCTGTGAAACCAAAACCGGCCTTATTGCATATAGTTTAACCATAGAACCTTCGCGTTAGGTGGCCGACCCGTTTGCTAAGTTTACGTGCTCCATCTTGTTTACATGCTATGTGTTACCGCTTTCCCTATCCTGTTATGTTGCATCCATGCATGCATTTGCATTTGTATATAGTGTCCCCGAGTCGAGAGTAGTATGCCTTAGGAGTCCGTGCAGTTAGTAGGAGGTTGACCCGGCCCGATGATGAGTCGTGCACTTCAAATGTGCGTTGTCCTCCGAGTCATTCCTTAGGATAATCGGACGTGGGAAAATTTGAATCATCGAATCTTTGACAACAATCTAACGGAAGTTACGAACGATTGGCCCGAGATTAGGGACATTTGTTCTTAAGATCCAATGTTAGGTTCTTGATAAGGATTTGAGAGTTCGCTTTTTTTTCCCAAATCCGGTCGTCCAATGTGAAAGGCTTAATATCAAAAGAAAACTTGAGGATTGGGGCAACCTTCCAAAGCCGTACTTGTCAGTCTAGGAGACTTTAAATCCACGGAGTTTGAGATACCTCCAGTGTTTGCCGTGCTCGAACGGCTGCCCGTGTTTTGAACTAGCCTTAGGGCCATCTGTAACTGGATGACGACACCTCATTGCTTTGTCTCGGATGGTCAGGAAAGGATAACGGTTGCGATTTCAACACCTAGGATGTAGGTTGAAGCCGTAACTGCCGAGTAAAAGACTTACCCGTGGTGTTGGCTCAATCTGTTGTGCAATGGCTTTAAGTGAGATTCGGAACCGGTAGACTAACTGTAGGACTAGCTTTAGGATTGACTTGGTGAGGCGCGACGCGATGATTTACGCACGATTATTTAGGCATTCTTTCTTGCACATAAGTATTGAGTCTTGGGGCTGAGTTCGATTCTTGTGCACTGTCAGCATCAAAACAATTGGGCCTGCAAGGAAAAAGAAGACCTTACCCGTTTGGACCCGACCGCTCGGGCAAAGATTGTCACGACCCGCTACTCCGGAATCTGAACCTCAGTCACCTCCGACAGTCATGGAAGAACAGCCAAATGAAGTCGAGCAGTGGAGGAAAGAAGTGCACGACAGTTTGGTTGATCACAACACTCAGATTACCCAAATCTTGAGCCTCTTAGTAAACATCCAAGGTCGCCTTCCCCCATCCCAGGAAATCCCCAATGATCAAGAGATCCCCGAAGGTGAAGAACGTCAAAGGCAACCAGTCGAAAACCCTCAAATGGCTGAAATGTTGGCTAAGATCGCCAAGCTTGAAGAGTCAGTTGCTAAGAGCGAGAAAGCTGCCGTTACCGGCTTTGATATGAGCAAACTATGCCTATTTCCCGATGCTAAGCTTCCCGAGAAGTACAAACCAGTTGATTTTGAGAAGTTCGATGGGACAGGGAACCCCAAAGGCCACATTCAAGCCTATGTGAGCTCACTCTCCCTCCAAAAAGTGGACGAGCCAACCATGGCTCAAATGTTTCACCAGAGCCTTACCGGGCCCGCCCTCCAATGGCTTCTTTCACTCGACATTTCCAAGAGAAAGACGTGGGAAGATTTGGTTGCGTCCTTCGTGAGGCAATATGACTACAATGTCCAACTGAAAGTTACCACTCGAGAACTAGAAAGCATCAAGATGAGAGAAAGGGAATCCTTCACGGACTTTGTAAAAAGATGGAGGGCTAAAGCAGCCCAAATGACCGACCGCCCGTGCGACAAGGATCAAATGAGGATCATCACTCGCAACTTGCAACCCGACTTGGCTCAGTACATGATCACGGCCCAGACTCACGACTTTGAGACTTACTTTGAAGTGGGCTTGTCTATCGAGGAAGGGCTGCAGAGTGGAATCTTAAAGAAAGGGGAGTCCACGCTTAAGCCAAAAAGGGTTTTCACAGGAAATACCAACTCTTTCTACCCCCTCCAAAACTACTCTAATAATACCCCATCCAACCCCATAAACAACCGTCCATACAAAGTCGAACCAGTCCATGCCATCATGCCCGCCCCGCCTCAGAACCAAAGGCCACGACGAGTCTTCACCCCTCTTCCTCTCCCTCTCTCAGCTGTTTTTGAGCGCCTCGTTCAACAAGGGAAGCTCAAGCCACTCACACCACTTCCGCCTCCTCAAAATCCCCCACCCGCATGGAACCCCAACCAATTCTGTACCTTCCATCAATCCTCCGGCCATCTGACCGATAGGTGCCAACGCCTTCGTCATAAGATTCAAGATCTCATCGACAACAAACAAATCCGAGATCCCACAGAGAAACCTAACACCGTCACTAACCCTTTACCAACTGCTTGACCGACCAGGTGACTAAAAGTAAGACGAATAAAGACGCGTCCCAAGCGTAGGACTCTCGACCGATGTAGCATAATATCCGGAAGTACCGGAGTCGAATCCACAGAGACGGACGAACGTGTGCAGGACTCAAAGATGACGGGTTCACAGTCTATCTTGGCTCTTAGGTAGCCACCCCTTGTTCGATGAGATTAATTAACTAAGTTACTGAACTGATTTAACTGAATGCAAATTAAAAATGAGAGTACAGCTGAGGGAACCCAGCGTCCGCAACTAGCCTAACTAATGTTTACTCGGGCCACAATTACTCTTTTCACTGATTTTAGAATAAGAAAAAAGGATCCCTAACAAATGCGCACCACCTGTCACCAGATTCCGTGCGCATTCGAATTACGGCGATGCCTGGGTTTTGTTTGTTAGAAGAGTTTTCGTTTCCTAAAATTGCTCAAAAATCAAGTTAATTCGGTCCCGAGGTGAAACATCAATTAGTCTAGTGCGCAGCGCCTTCGCCCGCAGCCGCACTCTATGCGACTACTCACTCATCATGCTAATAGTAAAAAAAAACAATAATAAACCTAGATCTAAACATGCTTGAAGAATAAAAATAAAAACAGAAGATAATACCGCTAATTGCAAGAAGGAAGCAAACTCGATTATCAATAGGAAACATCAATCCGAAAGCTATAACTCTGAAAATCTGGAACAAGCTTGAATGTAGAATGCTGAAAGAAAACTGTAGCCGAAACTTTGAAAAGTAAAAACCTCAGTAAAATTCGTGGATCCCTAATCTGGGTTTTAACAAGAGTATTTATACTAAACTTAGTAATCCTAAGGAAAAACGAACGAAAATCCGAAAATCCTCCGCACGAAAGCCAAAAACGACGCCGCTCAGTGTGCCTAATAAGCGCTCGGTAGCGCTACTGCAAAACCTAGGTAGCGCTACCGCTTGACTAAGTCGTGTGTTGACCGCTGATGCTCCTCTTGACCGTTGACCTCTAACGAACCGGTAGCGCTACACCTCTTTTGGTGTAGCGCTCAAGAACCTTCTGTTCATTTTTTTTGGACCTTTTGTGCCAAACTTGAGCGCTCCAAGGAATTGGGGTAGCGCTCCCGACGGGTTACGACCACTTTCACGCGAAATCAACTTCAATCCTTAGCCTCCTCAGCCTTGCTCACTCTCGATCCTCGTGCGTGCCTTCCCAACAACTCCAATTGGCGCCAAAACACCTCAAATTCCTGCACTTAAGCACAAACACAAAAATCCAACCACGTGCACACATTAAATGGAAAATGAGGATTAAAAACACGAAAACCGCGCTAACTCTATCCTACTTAGGCACTTAAATGCATGGATTTCACGCGCCTATCACATCCCCCAACTTGAGCGTTGCTAGTCCCTAGTAACGAACGAAATAAAAATAAGGAAAACACAAGACTCACAAGGACACAAACGGGGATATGAGGGTTACGCAACCTGTATAAAATTAAGTGAACAATTTAAATCTCATCTCTTTGCTGCCCACAACTCAGTCACATGCATGCCCTAGCGAAAATTCGAGTAATACCACCCCTCAACAATGTTTAAGAAAGAATGTTCCCACGTGTCACAATATCACTCATACTTGCCGGAACACTCTACATCCCATGTGAGGCGCCTGGCAAACAACGTGGCATGAAACGAAATCACCACGTGCCAGTCAAAACAACGCCGAAATATGCAATGGAAGCTCAATAATTCAAGATACCACACATTCATAATCAAATATAACACATGCATGCAGGAGAGTCAAACGACGTGCCTCGGGTCAACTAAGGGCTTGATTAAGCTTATAATGACCGTGGTTAACAAGTGAGGGGGAAACATGCAAAGGGTGACGGCCTATAGAAGCTCATGGTCAGTCTACCCAGACTGGCCGTCACCAACACAAATAATGCCACAGCAAACATCACATAGCACTAACACAAACCATTATACTAAACAATATGTCACGAATAGAGTTCAACACCACCTCCGACCACACATACGGTCGAACCACCGACATAAAACACACACATAAAATGTCATAGTTCCCAATAACTTAAACACATGAGATAGCAAAACATAAGACTAACACCACCACCCCAAACCATGTCCAACTCCATGTTCAGTCTTCGTGATCACACCTCGAAATCATAGCTCAATTCCAGCTCAGTTTGCCTCTTAGGGTTCCATAACTTTAGTGAGTTCAGGTTTGGAAGGTTTAGAGGTTAAGGTTTGAATGGAGAAGAAGGAAGAGGGAAAATGAGAATGAAGAGGTGGAGAGAGAGAGATAGAGTGGGGAAAAATCGGATGGCCCCCCTCAACTTGACTGCGTTTTTCTCTTCTTTTTTTTTTTTTTTTTTTTTCTGGAAAACTTGGAAATTCATAGCAACGGGTCAAAGGGTCAGTTGACTGTCTTTCCACCTCTTTCTTATCATTAAGATGAGTGAATTTGGGGGGAAAAGGAAATGAATTAAGGTTTGGGGGTTCTCTTTTTTTTCTAAACCAAAGACATGGCACCCCAAAGGCAACATTTAAATTTTCGATGCTCTTTTATTCCATTGATTCGAGGCCTTTAAAATGCGCACAGAGTTGGACCACCAAACTGACACACCAACCAAACACCGGTTCCCTAGGTTTGACACAGGGACTGACACGACCCGGTTTAACATGGGATCAATGGGACACATTTAGTGGTCTAATCATGCAAAGATGGCCTTGTTTCATCCCCTAAACACATCACCAACTCTCACACATGCATGCAAAATATTTAAACTATGACATGTGGTACAAACGCCTACTATTTTGTGCAAATGCGGAAAGTGAAGAACAACGAAACATGGGATGCTTTACGGACATACTATGCACAATGTGAGAACACCTACTCAAACTTGTTTATGGTGTGGAAAATATTCAAACGAGAATGCCAGATATATGCATGTGAACAAGTTAAACAGGCAATCAACGAGACAAGAATCTAGCATGCTCATCTAACTCATACAATCAAGCATAACAATCGTATCCCCAAGACTCAAAAATTAACCAAAAATATTAAAAATGACCCTTAAACTATTAGCAACGCTCAAAACAAAAATAAACGTGTACCACCCCTTCCCCCAACTTGAAAGTTGCTCTGTCCTCAGAGCATGAAGACAATCATAAAAATGGAAAAACAAGGGAAAGAGATGGACCGTTGGATGGCAGCCAACCATCATGACCCCGGCCGATGTATGGGGAATTTCGGGTACTCTCTCTCCGTGCACCCTGCACACAACATTAGTCCAGCCCGGCACGTGGTATCCGGGCGAACACAGAGAAAACAAAAGAGCAATAAAAGAAAAAGAAACTACACCACCACTTTCGTCACTTGAAAGGTACGGGTACTACTTTTCTCCCTAATTGACTCACTTAAATTTGTGTAGAGAAGGTCATCATAACAATCCCGGGTAAGTCATGACTCAACAGGTTAAATTACTCAAGGTTTTTCCTTAAAGAAATCAGAGCCAATCGTCTTTTATGACTATCCGAGACACGGCAATAAGATTGTTAGAAACCCAGATACACAAATTTAAGGCTAGAAATTAGGTGGCTATACCAGACCGGTTTTTTTTTTTTTTTTTTTTTTTTTTGAAAATTAAAACAGACACGAAAATACACAATCGCCCTTACTAACCGGAGCTGGGCACACGAACCTTATTTTAATAGCGGCGTGCGAAGCTATAAATACCCAAGTCAATGATGGGTACCCCTATCACTAGGAGTCGGGTCCACACTCAATGAAGAGCATGGTACGCGTGAGCTACCCGTCAAAACATGGCTGAAAAAGCCTACTCAGCCTGCATCTAAAAGCTTCACAACCTCAGCCCGAACCACCTCTTTCATATGGGGATTCAAGTGCCGCTGAGGCTGCCTAGAAGGTTTCACACTATACTCAACCTCCACACTCTCCTCAACATTTAACATCCCTAACAGACTTCCTACCTCCTCATCATCCTCACCCAAAGTACTAACACTATAGACATCCACCTCCATTTTCTCCTTGCCAACAGATAACTGGACCTTGCCAGTTTTGCAATTCATAACAGCATTGGAGGTGGCTAAAAAAGGACGACCTAAAATGATGGGAGTCTTTTCTAGAACCTCGGGATTTGAGCAGGTGTCTAGGACAATAAAATCTGCAGGGAATTGGAACTCACCTACCTTAATCATCACATCCTCCAACACACCCTTTGGTACTCTCACACTCCGATCCGCCAACTGCAGCGTGACAGGAGAAGCTCTCAGATTGCCTAGGCCCAGTCTTAAGTATGCGGAATAAGGGAGTAAATTAACACTCGCCCCCAAGTCCAACAATGCTTTATCGAATGTCTGGCCTACGATAGCTATAGGGATGGTGGGACACCCTGGATCCTTGCACTTGGCAGGAATCTCAGTTTGAAAAATGGAGCTCACTACCTCGGTCAAAACCACGTTGTTCTGACTCTTTCGCTTTGTTGTGCAGAGGTCCTTCAGAACCTTCGCACACTGGGGAAAAGACTCAATCGCCTCCATCAGAGTAATAGGGAACTGCACCCTCTTAAAAAGTTCTAACATCTTATGATTCGTACTCTGCTTAGGCTTCACCGCCAACCTTTGGGGAAATGGAGCTAATGGCATCGCTGGCAGCGTTGGAGTCGTGGGGGCCGCAACAGCAGGCACCACCACCTTAGGTGACTCCTCACTCTCCTCTACCTCCTTCCTAGGGACATTGACAATATCAGGAGTTGCTCTCGGTGCATCCACTGGCTCCAAGGGTGGAACCTGTTTTTGCTTTGTCTGAATGGTCTTACCAATCAATTTCCCACTCCGGAGAATGGTGATCGACTTAGCCTCCTCCTGATTCTGACTCTGAGTATTAGGACCTGTAGGATGTCCTAAGTAATGGGCACCCGCTGAACTACCCTGAGCTGGAAATCTACCCCTCTCCCGCTGCAGTTGACCGACAACCGCAATGAGTTGTGATCTGGGTTGTAAGGGCTCCTATTTGCTGCCTTGTTTCAGTTTGAAATGTCATCTGTGATTGCATCAGGGAATTGACATTATCCTCTAACTTATGATCACGCGCGGTCATCTGTGAATAACCTGGGGAAGGACCACTAGTGGATGGACCTGCCCCCCTACCAAGCTGTGACTGGTAGTTATATGGGATGACTTGGCCCCAGGGGGCCCGGTTGCTTGGGATCGATGAAACTGCTTGCGGCGGAGGCGCGCAGGAGTTGCGATTGACCTCCACCCGCGGGTCTAGGGTCTGACCACCCAAGGTTGGGGTGATCTCTCCATCCCGGGTTATACGTATTTGAGTATGGGTCCCAATTCCTCACAGCATTTACCTCTTCCTGATTATTCTGACTCGCTCCCTTAGCAGCTAAAAATCCGGGGCATGCAGTTGCAATGTGCCCCTTACACTCACACCACACACGAGACTTCCTCTATACCGACCTCATGCACTTTGGGCCGAGTCTACAACTTCTAATTTCTCTAGCTTCTGCGCCATCTTTTCAACCTGGGCCTAGAGTCGCTGGTCACGTATGCTAACGGGGATAACATTGGACCCAGAAGGTCCGGACCGATCAAAATCAGAGGGTTCTAACGCCCTCTGCCTATCTACTAGGTCATCCAGAAAATCCCAACCCTCATCCATGATTTTGGACAAGAAGTCGTCCCTTTACACGAATACTCTATGTGCTGGATTGTCTCAGCGTTGAGACCCAGGTGAAAGAATTCGACCAACTGTATCTTCTCAAAACCAGGGTGTGGCATTCTTAGGAGCAAATCTTTGAAACGCTCCCATGCCTTCACAAAAGACTCTCCCCTCTCTTGCCTAAAGCCTTGGATTTGACGCCTTAAACTATTAGTTTTAGCCTCAGAAAAATATTTCCTGTAAAACGCGTCACGCACATGCGCCCATGTGGTGAAGGACTGAGACTTTTGCATTCTGAACCATCTAAGTGCGCCATCTTTTAAAGTTGCCTCAAACAGCTTGAGGCAGGCATTGTCGTATTGGGTAGTAGACGCCAGGTTGCGCACTAACCCCTCAAACGTCCGCACATGTTCGTACGGATCATCAGACTCTCTCCCATAGAAGTTAGGGAGGCTATTTAGGACACCCGGTTTAACAGTGAAGGCATTGTGTGCCTCCTGTGTCTCTCGAGGAAACACAATCGGCCCGGGAGGAGTGGTCCTCTCAGGATGAAGGTGTTCTCTCAAAGACAACTGATTAGCTAATCGCTGGTCTGCCATCTCGTCTCTCTCGGACTCTAGCTCGGAAACTGACTCAGATGCTGGCTGGTACAGCGGATTACTGACACTAACTGACTCAAATGGCAACTCTATATAAAAATCACTAATTGGAATAGACTCTAACTGATGCTCAGCTGAGTCTGACTCTGAACTAGAAGATGAAAAACTAGACAAAACAGGCTGACTTGACTCCAGTTCTCTTTTCACTAACCGATGTGTCGGGTCGCGATAATAGAGAGGGTCCTGTTTTCGACCTATGGTGACTTGACTAAAAGACAAAATTAACTACGACTCTACACTAACACTGTTTGAACACACGTCACCGTCCCCGGCACCGGCGCCAAAAATGCTTGACCGACCAGGTGACTAAAAGTAAGACGAATAAAGATGCGTCCCAAGCGTAGGACTCTCGACCGATGTAGCATAATATCCGGAAGTACCGGAGTCGAATCCACAGAGACAGACGAACGTGTGCAGGACTCAAAGATGACGGGTTCACAGTCTATCTTGGCTCTTAGGTAGCCACCCCTTGTTCGATGAGATTAATTAACTAAGTTACTGAACTGATTTAACTGAATGCAAATTAAAAATGAGAGTACAGCTGAGGGAACCCAGCGTCCGCAACTAGCCTAACTAATGTTTACTCGGGCCACAATTACTCTTTTCACTGATTTTAGAATAAGAAAAAAGGATCCCTAACAAATGCGCACCACCTGTCACCAGATTCCGTGCGCATTCGAATTACGGCGATGCCTGGGTTTTGTTTGTTAGAAGAGTTTTCGTTTCCTAAAATTGCTCAAAAATCAAGTTAATTCGGTCCCGAGGTGAAACATCAATTAGTCTAGTGCGCAGCGCCTTCGCCCGCAGCCGCACTCTATGCGACTACTCACTCATCATGCTAATAGTAACAAAAACAATAATAAACCTAGATCTAAACATGCTTGAAGAATAAAAATAAAAACAGAAGATAATACCGCTAATTGCAAGAAGGAAGCAAACTCGATTATCAATAGGAAACATCAATCCGAAAGCTATAACTCTGAAAATCTGGAACAAGCTTGAATGTAGAATGCTGAAAGAAAACTGTAGCCGAAACATTGAAAAGTAAAAACCTCAGTAAAATTCGTGGATCCCTAATCTGGGTTTTAACAAGAGTATTTATACTAAACTTAGTAATCCTAAGGAAAAACGAACGAAAATCCGAAAATCCTCCGCGCGAAAGCCAAAAACGACGCCGCTCAGTGTGCCTGATAAGCGCTCGGTAGCGCTACTGCAAAACCTAGGTAGCGCTACCGCTTGACTAAGTCGTGTGTTGACCGCTGATGCTCCTCTTGACCGTTGACCTCTAACGAACCGGTAGCGCTACACCTCTTTTGGTGTAGCGCTCAAGAACCTTCTGTTCATTTTTTTGGACCTTTTGTGCCAAACTTGAGCGCTCCAAGGAATTGGGGTAGCGCTCCCGACGGGTTACGACCACTTTCACGCGAAATCAACTTCAATCCTTAGCCTCCTCAGCCTTGCTCACTCTCGATCCTCGTGCGTGCCTTCCCAACAACTCCAATTGGCGCCAAAACACCTCAAATTCCTGCACTTAAGCACAAACACAAAAATCCAACCACGTGCACACATTAAATGGAAAATGAGGATTAAAAACACGAAAACCGCGCTAACTCTATCCTACTTAGGCGCTTAAATGCATGGATTTCACGCGCCTATCACCAACCCATAGAAGAAATGCCAGCCTGAATCACATCTCCCTTGACTCCCCTGAAAATAACCCAAGCTCCACTATATTTGACCCTAGCCAGTTTATCACACCCGAAACCGAGCCCAAACCCGTTGTAGCCTTACCAGTCGAACCTGAAATATGCACTCTTTCTGATCAAGTAGGCCCCGCCTTTTGGGATAAGTGGGGAGACATGATAATCAACATGGAAAGTTGGGAATATGAGATAATGGCAGCCAATGGGCAATTGAACGATGAAGAATGGCCGCAAGAGGAAATTGAGCTTAATCAAGAACTCCCACTCGCTAATCAGATGGAAGAGCCAGCACAATTGGATCCGTTAGACATAGCTTTACTTCAAAATCTACTTGAACAACCAATGGTCGAAAACCAATCGATCTTGGAAGAAGGAGAGGGGCAAAATTGGGATGAACCTGAATGGGACCCTACGCCGACTGAATGGCAACTTATTGATCCAGAAGACCCTTTGGATGGTTGCACCTTGCCACTGATCTTTGATGAGACTTATTTGGCACCACAACCACCATTGTGGGAAGGACGCCCAGATTTTTCCATGATGAGTGAGGCGGCGATTGATAGGATGGTCGAAGGATTAAAGTTCGCTCCTTATGAGTTCATCATAGATGAGAGTTTGCCGGCACCAGTGGTTCAAGTACCCGAGGACAATGAGGTAATGACACTAAGTGGAGACATGATTGACATATGGGGACCACCATTAGAAGGGGACACCATGGCTAACCTCTGGCATGACAATTCTGATGACAACGAAGAAACTGACCTTTGGGGTGCAACCACTGTCGAAGACATAACTCAAGGAATGAAAGAAGCTAGCATTGCTAAGGGAAAAAGAAAGGCGGAAGGAGACTTGGTCGACTTCTACTTTGATGAAACCGAATTGTGGGGAGATGATTTGGAGTCCATCATGCACCTTCTTCGGAGCGGCAGATACTATCAACCGCCTGTTTACCCCGGTGAAACCTCTGACCCGCACTGTAACCCTATTCCGAACCCTCCACCTAATCCCACCAATCAACCAAACATCACCCCTACTCCCCAGAGTGACCCTTTCTCAACCTATCCAACAAACCAAACTCCAGACCCAAACAGCTTCCAAAACTTTCCCAATCCCCCAGTCAACCAAACCCGTGTCCCCCCAGCTACAAACAACCGTACCCTTCGCTCAAATCAAAACCCAAACAACACACCCGAAGAGGATCCCATCAAGAAACAGCTAGAGAAGACCCCCACAGCCATCTCCATATGGGGATTACTCATGAGTTCTAGCGAGCACCGTCAAAAGCTCGCTCAAGAGCTATCTTGCATGGAGATAAACCCCGACACAACCCCCGAAACCATGATGGCTGCCATCAAGAACCCTCCCGCAAAGCATACCGTAACATTCACCGAAGCCGACCTCCCTCTCGAAGGAACCAATCCGCTACA
>JADGMU010000259.1:0-38007 GCA_016920895.1 Vaccinium myrtillus | reverse complement strand
GGGTAGTTGCAGACTTATACGTAGATGCCTTGGAGGGGGGTTTTTCTACACTCAAAAAGAAGAAAGATTGGAGGGTTGCATAAATCAAGCTGTGGTCTTTTATTTTTTTTGCATTCGAAATCGATTGTGTAGAGTGTAGCACCGGATCATCTCCCCTCTTGTAGCAGTTTGTTAGAATGTTAGTTAGGAAAGTTAGTTACGCGATGCTGTTGTGCTATGTTGTAATGAATTGAGATGATGTATTAAATTTTCTGTATTCTTTTATGTGTTCGTGTTTTTTTTTTTTAATTTTTAAAATATGTAAGAACTTTGTTGATAATAAAGATGAAGAATAAGAAACATGTGCTCAGTTTGTATTTGTTTTTTACTTTCTTGATTTCTCTGGAGACAATTCTGAACAGTCATAAAATTTGATCAAAAGCTAAAACAGTTTCATTAACAGTAGGAATAAAATATAAATAAGGTGTTTGTGAGGTCTTCATAATTAGATTCAACGTAAAGAATAAGCAGTAGGAAGAAGATGAGAGGGTGTTTGGGCCGAAAAATGGGCTGAAAAATGATTTCAATTTTTTTCTAGATTGGCCCAATAAAGAAGCCCATTTGATAGCCCAAACCGCTAAATCGATCCGGAACCGATCCGTTAAATCCGGAACCGAACCGATCCATCCGTTTAACATCCACGGATTGTTCCGGATCATGAAAACTGAAATCCGTTATTACCGGTTCGGGTCAAATCCGGAACTGATCCGGCCGGAACCGAACCGTGGACACCCCTAGTGTAGAGTGTAGCACCGGATCATCTCCCCTCTTGTAGCAGTTTGTTAGAATGTTAGTTAGGAAAGTTAAAACAAATTAATTACCGGATCATCTCCCATGGGGGTATTCTGGCGTTCTGTTAAGGGTGTTTTTAAAACAAATTAATTTTCTACAATTTTTTATGTGATGTATTATGAAACAATGACCTGTCTTAGTTTTTTTTTAAAAACAGATTGGCAATCCAGATTGATTGGACCACAACCCTTTAAGGTGACCAGTGCATCAAATTTATAGGTGATGTAAGCCATGAGATCATTCGTCAATTATTCAGTTGTGGGGCTTCAAATTGAGTGAAAGCAAACTGGGCTCTGCCATTTCACGTGGAGAGAGTACATGATGGGTAAGAACTAAGAACGCCATATGGTTTAATGGAAGAAATAAATGTGGTCGATGCATGTGTAAAATTCGTAGGAGTATAATTTTCCCTCAAGGAGTTGGTAAACATCATCTCCCCCCTTTCTCTTTGTATAAGCAAGTATTGAGGGTTGCAAAGGGCAAAAACCCCCCAACGAACCCAAGTGTTTAATTGTAGTTATCATGGACAGTAGCCTGTACAATGCAGCTAGCCAAGGTCAAGTTGATGTCCTAAGGCAACACATTGGCCAACTTGAAATCAAAACCACGGCTAATATGAACACTGCTCTCCACGTGGCAGCCCCATTTGGCCAATTACAATGTGCGGCTGCGATCTTAGACGCGTGCCCCTCATTGTTACGCAGAGTGAATATCAGAGGCGAAACACCACTTCATATGGCGGCGAGGGAGGGGTACAACGACATAGTGAAAAAGCACAAAAATTGGTCTTTGATTTGGGGCATGGCTTTGCAGTAAAACATCTCTATAACTCCTCGGTTCTTGGAGGTTTAGGAGGCCACTAGTTCATTGGTATTCTGAGAGTAGTCACTTTGTACATATTGCTAAAGGTTAGGTCTTTCTCCAATCATTCATCGTCCATACCCCCAATGATTGGAGACTAGATAAATCCTGTTATTATTGGTATTGTTGTATCTTCTATGGTGAGTTTACCTTTCGTATGTTGTAGGTTCGTGACAAACACACAAAAAATGCATAGTTAATCCTCAAGTTAGCTTTTGTTAGACCCCTTCACACTCCTATAAAAGTTACGAATTTTTTGTAGAAGTTACGATTCTTTTGCAAAAGTTACGAATTTTTTTATAAAAGTTACAAGACACACCAAAATGTAACGAATCATAAAAAATGTTACGAATCATATGGCTGAAAAGTTACGAAAAATTAAAAAATGTTACGATTGCCGATGAGGTGGCACAATCTGGACCATACAATAGGTGCATATGGTACACCCAAATAAGGATTGTGTATTGTAGCCATTTCTTTTGTTAGGACTATGTATATGTTATTTAGGAAAGTGCACCCTAAACCTAAACTCTAGGGTACCCAATGAAAGTGCCTAAACCACTAAACTCTATAATAGGAAAGTGCACCCTAAACCTAAACTCTAGGGTACCCTACGACTAGGGTACCCTATAAAAGTGCCTAAAATTCTAAGGTACCCTACGATTAGGGTGCCCTATGAAAGTGCCTAAAATCCTAGGGTACCCCATGACTAGGGTACCTATGAAAGTGGCTAAAATCCTAGAGTATCCTACGACTAGGGTACCCCATGAAAGTGTCTAAAATCCTAGGGTACTCTATGAAAGTGGCTAAACCACTAAAACCCTATAATAGGAAAGTGCACCCTAAACCTAAACTTTAGGATACCCCTATGACTAGGGTACCCTACGACTAGGGTACCCTATGAAAGTGCCTAAAATCCTAGGGTACTCTATGAAAATGCCTAAACCACTAAAACCCTATAATAGGAAAGTGCACCCTAAACCTAAACTCCAAAAAAAAGTGACTTACCTTAGTGGTAATTAAAAAAAATGACTTACCTTATTGGTAATTAGACATCTATTTTCTAGACCTAGAGGTAATAATCCCTTAATATTATGCAGCGAAACTAATTCCGGCTGATGAGGGGATTAATATTGCATCAATATTTCTACGTTGGCTTTCTAGAATCCTATGTACTCTAATGGATGTGATTTTGGATGCAAGTTGATAATGTGTGGGCTTGTTTTAGCAGGTATATTAGATACCTTTGTTTTGTGAAATTGTTATTTTCATTGAAAATAAAAGATCAAATTGGCTTAAGCATAGAACAGCAATTATCCCAACTATAGGAAAAATCACAGGAAGGGCAAGTGTAATTAAAGCAGGAACAATGGGCTGACTTCCACATTGGGTCATGATGTAACGGGCCCGGAAGGATTGTGGAGCGGTTACCAAGAGTTGTCTATAAAATGAAGGCATTAAGGAAGAAAAAGTTCTCGATTTCTTTTTTTTTTTTAAATGAAGGAAACAAAGGTAATTCCACTCATGCACTTAGCTAGGCAAATGCTGACTGGTAAAAAAGAAAAAAAAAAACTCATTTACTTGTTCTGTCAAGGAGGATTAGCCATAATAAAAAGTAGCAGAAACCTCGTGCTATGCACATCATGAGAGAACACACTTGAAAACCATCGCTATCTCTATTTTAGTCATCATTTTCAATTATTTAGCCTGCAATAATGCTAAAAACATAACAACCGGGCATAACACTCTCAAATATGTATGAGACCCACATGCCGGATCCCATATGGGTCCCCCACCCCATGGGAGTGTTATGGTTGGGATTTGATTTGGTTGTTTTATCCCTAGCATTATTGGCCCAAGTTAGCATTATTGTTCTGTTAAAAAAAAGAAAAAAGTTAGCATTATTGCAAGTGTTTTGTGGATTTCTCAAAAGAGACCTACTTTGGTCCCATTATGGCTAACATCTTCTCCTCCATGTCGCTCTGTTTGGCCTCCCAGTTGTTATGTCATCCTCAAATTAATAACTTTTTTTTTTATGTCGTATCACTAATAACTATTTTTCGATCTTGTAGATTTTCATCTCATCTAGATGGTCTCGTAGACGAATCAGAAGAATAAAAGAAGAATGATCAAAATCGTTTCGATTTAGTATTAGAACAAAAATTGACTGCTTCTCGAAATCGTTTCCACGCGAGACGACATGCTTGCTCCATAGTTAGAACCTCTAAGTGATCCAAATGGGTTAGACTTGAGTAGGCTGAAAAATGACATGCGTACAACTGATAACTAGAGAGCAACCAAAAATAAAAATAAAAAATCATTCGAAGTAAATCAAAGTTTTCATTCAAAATTCAAAATGATTCCTGTAGGCCAAATTCTGTGAACATATATACTTTGAAGGTTGTTGAAGCAATCAAAAAAAGGGAAAAGAGCACTGCGTTTTTAGGAATCAAATAAAGCAAAAGAGAAAATGTATTGAAGGTAAAAAGATGGGAGGCATATATTATTTGCTTCAGGAAGACAAAAAGAAGGCAACCTTGTTCCTTAACAAGCGACAAAGACATACCAAAAAATACAAGCAGAAATTTCAAAATAATTAACGACTACGTACACTACTTATATTTTGTAAGTTAATTTCATAATTTCATTAAGAAATCAACAAAAAGGAAGAGTCATGCTTTGCACAAAACATTTCGAACATGCCACTCGAACGCATCACATAGTAACACGGGCTTCCGTTGACGAATCTAAACAGTTCATTTTGTAAGTCTAGACATGCAAGTTATCGATACAGAAAGTCATATTTGGTTTGTACTAAAAAGTAAATGAATCAGATTGTAATATCAGATTTTGAAAAATACCCAATGAAAAGACTCTCATAAATTAACTACCAATTGTGTTCCTATATAACTCCTAAAAAAAATCCTTGGACAATTCCCAAGACTCTCGTAAACTTCTTGATCAGGAAATTACAGAGATTTAGAATGCACAAGTTGAGTTTTTCTCATTCAATCAATGGGCATAAATAGCCAATATACAACAGAGCTAATATAGGAAAGATAAATTTACAGGATTCTATACAATCACTAATTGATACAATGGAGAGAAATAAGAAAAGAAATCGGGAGAGAAATAAGGTGCCATGATACCCACAAATCTTTGTGATTTTGTAACACTTCTCATGAAAATCCAAGATTTTTCATTTTTTTAAAACAAACTCAAAAAAAAAAACAAAAGTTGGTCACGACTCTCTTCAGATCTTTTTTTTTGTCAATCTATAGGTGTTTTATTGATACTATAAATTATGAAACATCCAAAGACGCTATTCTACACACCCAGTCTGGGAAATCCCTTTCCCAAGTGGTAGGAAGCTCAACAGATAGGGCATACTTGGCTATTTCATGAGCCACCCTATTAAAATTACGATGAACAAAAGAAAACGAAATAGAATGAAATAGACGAGCTAAATTAAGAACATCTGCAATGACTACGCCCACACTAGAACTAGGACACGTCACTCCTTGAAGCATCTAAATGATCCCTTGTGCATCACCTTCCATCACAAAATTGTCCCCCACACGATCATGCGCACCACTTCTAAGGCACTCCGAAAGCCCAAAGCTTCTACCATTTCTGCCACCCAAACATTAGAAAGAGGGATAGCTGCCAACTTCACAATTTGTCCCATCTCATCTCACACAACAACGCCGACACCACCCTTCTCACGATTCTTATCAAGAGCTCCATCCACATTAATCTTAAAAGCACCCCTCGAAGGTGGATTCCACCTATCGACCTCATGCGATTGCACCACTGTGTTGCCAGGCCTCTGAGTCTTTAATGCGCAAAACTCT
This sequence comes from Vaccinium myrtillus, assembly GCA_016920895.1. Lineage (NCBI taxonomy): Eukaryota > Viridiplantae > Streptophyta > Magnoliopsida > Ericales > Ericaceae > Vaccinium > Vaccinium myrtillus. The sequence goes on along the minus strand of JADGMU010000259.1, from coordinate 32,461 downwards.
GAAAATTCACTGAGAGCATTGCCGATTATTTGTGTTTCCTCAACCCATTCTCTCTTAAACACCCAAGCATTCCGCGCTTTCCAAATGTGCCATCCCACAATAGCAAACAAGCCTAGTCGATCCCTCATATCAGCCCCATCATTCAAGTTCGCTAGCAAAGTCCAAATTTGTCCCAAATTTGCCGAGGTTGTTGATTCTGGTCTGAGCCGCAAGGAGGACAGAAGCCAAGTTCTACTCGCACGTTCACAATGGAATAGCATATGCGAAATAGATTCGTCCGACAACTCACATACCGGACAAAGTTCATAAACTGGAACTTTCCTTTTAACTAAGGCTTTATTAACAACAAGAATATCATTAAGTCCACGCCAAAGGAAAGCCTTAACCTTATCAATTTTTGACAACCTATCCAGTGGCAAATTAATCGCCGACGAAAAAGCCATCTGGGGGTATAGTTGGGAAACCAAACCAAAATGTGGTGCCAATTTATTGGCTTCGGATAAAGAGATCAGTTCCTCTCCGTATCTAGTGGCGGATCCAAAAAAATTGCATTAGTGGGGATGCACGGTGAAATATTTTCCATAAGGAGTATTGTGCTGGATTTCAATCATCACTTTATAGTGGTTTAAAAACCATATTTTTATTCGGTAGGATAAAAATAGTACATATTTTTTACTATTTATGTATATACATCATACAAGTAACAGAAAATGGTGTGTATGAAGAACATAATGGGGCAAAAAGTAAGCATTTTACGTCTTAACAATACCAGAAAATTAGAGTAATTTAATTGAAACATATTATAAATTAATTGGGTCGTCCAGTAGAAATGTATAAGAATATAAATGTAATTCTATAGAAATTGGGTGGGCGTCTGTGCCCCATGGCCCCGGTCCTAGTTCGATCCACCACTAGACATACTCTCCTCTATACTTATCAATTTTTTTTTTTTTTGGTAATTCGGAAATGGATTAAAACTTAGAAGAAAGTGTCAGAGAACAACATCAGGTTCAAGCAAAACGAATCAAAAGGACAGCAAAACAACACGAGATAAAACATTAATCAAGGATCTGACGGATGTTCAGCCTTTCTCTTGTCATGAACTCCCGGATTTCCACCGGCGATCTATCGGAAACCACCAACTCCTCATTCTGTTCAGCTCCAAACCCTGCTAGGAAGTCAGCGCATGCATTTGCACTCCGGTAGGTGTGTGAAATTGTGCTCCCAGTTCGGTTCAGGAGGTATTGACCATCATTTATAATGTTGCTTTGTGGGTGATTAGGATTGGTTTCGTCGTTGAAAAGAAGAACTGCTATTTGAGAGTCTGACCCTATTTGAACATTTGAGAGCCCTTTCTCTAGGATGATGGTAAGCCCCCTGTAGATAGCCCAAATTTCCGTTTCAAGACTTGAAGTAGCTACCATTCTCCCGTGGTATCCAATCACCCAATCTCCTCGCCCATCTCTAATTAAACCTCCAAAGCCCGCCTTCCTAGTGCTTTCATACCAACACCCATCTGTGTTGAGTTTTAAAGTACCTGTGTTGGGAGGAAACCAAAGAGTTAGTCGGGTCCACATAACGGCCCCGCAATTGTTTGTACCATATCTGGACCATACACGTGGCAAAGTATCTTTGAGAACCGCAAGTCCCTATAAATCAGGAGATGCTTATCCTCAGAAGAAAAAAGATAAGGCAATTACCTTATTTTTAGGGACTACATTTTTTTAAATTCGAAACTGTATTTAGCCGGAAACACATGTGAGAATTATTAAGTTATTGGTTAGTTATTTTCGGCTAAATGGAGGACGTGGATAAGCAGTTAGCAAGAGCAACATCAGAAACACACGAATCAAGGGACATGGTTCCATATCATGGGCGGTTATTCATAGCAATTACAAGACTTATGAAGTTCTATAAATATAAACCTTAGTGTAATTTTGCAAAGGTTCATTCACCAAAAGCTCACAGCAGCATTGTAATTGATTTCCTAGCCATCGAGTTAGTCGATTGTTATTCTCTCAATCATGTCTGTCACCTCTCATCTCCTATCTTTCTCTTCTTCCTCTTTCTTCTTTTCTATGTAATCTTCTTTTCTTTTAGTTGTTGAAGTCCTTGTTCAAGGTATTCGAACTTTTGTAACTTAGTTCCTCCTAATTAAGTTATCATAGTTGCTTGAAAAGAATTTATTCAGATTTTAGGCGCTTTTCTATATCAATCTTCTGGAGATCTCCTATCTCCGTTTTTAAAAATTATTTTTGGGAAATCCGAGCCGTCCAATGTGTTCAAAAGGTTTTTTCAAGGGTACAGTTTTTGCGAAAAACTGCTTGGATCAAGCCCTTCCCGGTATTTTTTTTGATGATTTTCCGCGTGCACCATTGAAAACACATTTTGAACACATTGGACGGCTCAGATGTTCAAAACATTATCTGGAAGGTGGAGTCCCGGATCCGGGACTCCCGGACTAGATGACTACATTTTTTTTAAATTCGAAACTGTATTTAGCCGGAAACACATGTGAGAATTATGAAGTTATTGGTTAGTTATTTTCGGCTAAATGGAGGACGTGGATAAGCAGTTAGCAAGAGCAACATCAGAAACGCACGAATCAAGGGACATGGTTCCATATCATGGGCGGTTATTCATAGCAATTACATGACTTATGAAGTTCTATAAATATAAACCTTAGTGTAATTTTGCAAAGGTTCATTCACCAAAAGCTCACAGCAGCATTGTAATTGATTTCCTAGCCATCGAGTTAGTCGATTGTTATTCTCTCAATCATGTCTGTCACCTCTCATCTCCTATCTTTCTCTTCTTCCTCTTTCTTCTTTTCTATGTAATCTTCTTTTCTTTTAGTTGTTGAAGTCCTTGTTCAAGGTATTCGAACTTTTGTAACTTAGTTCCTCCTAATTAAGTTATCATAGTTGCTTGAAAAGAATTTATTCAGATTTTAGGCGCTTTTCTTTATCAATCTTCTGAAGATCTCCTATCTCCGTTTTTAAAAATTATTTTTGGGAAATCCGAGCCGTCCAATGTGTTCAAAAGGTTTTTTCAAGGGTACAGTTTTTGCGAAAAACTGCTTGGATCAAGCCCTTCCCGGTATTTTTTTTGATGATTTTCCGCATGCGCCATTGAAAACACATTTTGAACACATTGGACGGCTCAGATTTTCAAAACAATGTCTGGAAGGTGGAGTCCCGGATCCGGGACTCCCGGACTAGATAACTTACTCTATCGGCCCGATTGGATGCCGGATTAGTTTTAGGGGTATTAAATATGGAGGGGGTATAAGATAGTAGGGGGTAATATATATGGAGAGTGGCCCCACAGTGATGTGACATTTATGGAGGGGGGATTAAGTAGTACTTGGTTTGGATGATTTTGTAAGAAGGGAGATTAAATTTGGGTGGATGATGTAAAAAGCTGTCAAAAGACTTTTTTGCCCTTGTGTAAATATTCATATTAGTTATGTGTTTTTTAATTAGATAAATCTAATAATTAATTAGTTTATTATTGAAACTCAATAACTAATTAAGCTATAAGATTTAATTGTAATTAATTTTTATATTAATTGTTTTATTATAAAAATTAATTTAGATGTTTACTTTTTATTATAAAAATTATTGAATCGGATCATCTTTTAGGAGTTTTCAAAAAATATGTCAAAAAACTAACGAGATTTTTGGGTAAAGAATGTATACTAACGAGATTTTTGGGTTTTATAATTGTTTTATTATAAAAACTAATTAATTTTTTTTTATTATTTTTGGGTAAATAATACTCCTAATTTTTTAGTACATTTTCAAATAACAAAAAAGAAAACACAGCACATGCCAATGTCTTGGGAGGGGTATTAAAAGGGGTACAATGGTCATTTTTCAGGGGGTATTAGGGGGTTCATAAATATGGACACCCCCTGGGGTGTCCATAAATAACACCCCTGCAGGGGTAATATTTAGTCCGGGTGTTATGGAGTGTCCATAAATAACACCCCTGCAGGGGTGCAGGGGTGATATTTAGTCCGGGTGTTATGGGGTGTCCATAAATAACACCCCTGCAGGGGTGATATTTAGTCCGAGTTTTGACAAACCATTCCATATTCGTGGGCCCGAGAATAAATAAGACCCCCCATATGTATGTCCCCCACTAAGACCCCATCCAATCGGACCGTATATATATACTTTTGATATTTAGCCCTTCGGCCCACTGATCATAATTTTGTATTTAACCTTTTGACCCACCGGTCTACGTAGATTTATATACTCTAGAAGGCCAGGTGGGAACACAGGCGGGTTCCTTTTAATTTCTAATGCTCGTATTTGGGGCCACTTTCCGTGTCTTCTCAAATACTATAAAGATGCTTTGTTATTATTTTGTTTCTTTTGAGGAGCTGCCATTATTGATTTTCTCACTCCAATGAGAAATTTCAAGCATGGAGCCCAATGCTTTGCATGTTTTTGTTTTTTTCTGGTATGCTTTATGCTTTTACGAAGCTGGTTTTCTTCCCCGCGACTGGTCGCTTTTTCGTAGTAGTTTCTAAAAAGCTTGCACCAAAAAATAAGATAAAAATTTACATCGAAAATTGACTTCAATTTTTTTATTTATTGAAAGTATAAATTCAGCTCCTATAAAGTATATGCTCCTATAAAGTATATACTCCTATAATAAAGTATATGCTCCTATAACAAGAACTGTTTAATTAAAAGCATGAAAAATTTTAGCACTGAAATGAAAGTAGGAGAAAGGAAAACACATACTCATCTGGAATTTGATACACGTGCCGATGTTTGATCAAATTGATTTTTTGCATAGATATACTACTTTGTGGGCTATACAAGATGAATGATTCCGATCAACAATTAATACACAATGGACATAAAAAACGGTGCTGAAAAAGAGTGATTTTCCACTACGGTTTAAGGAACATACCAGGCTCTGCCATTTCCATTTAGTCCTTCATAAGAAATGTCTGGCAAATGAAGAAAATATGGTTGCTTTCATTTCTCTTTTTCTTCTTCTAGCCATGTCACTTGGCACAGAATCATTCACAATTTGCAAGGGACACTGCTGGGCGTACAAAAAGCAATGTACAGAAAATGTACACAGCGCCTTCGGGGACCCACTTTTGGGTCCCACACGAGTGATCTGAACCGTTCATTGTTCTTAAAACATTTTTTCAAGGGGGTCCACAAAAAATCAGCTCAATCGGACGGTTAGAAGTGCTTGAACCAAACTCCCACCGTTTTAAATCAAAACTTGAAACGGTGGGAGTTTGGTTCAAGCACTATCTCTCTAGATTTTGTCTCTTCTGCTCTTCATTGGCAGATTTCTTCACCAAGACGCACACCACCACTCGTTTTCGTTTCCTCCTTGACAAACTCTCGATGCTCTCTGCATGGGCTCGCATCATGAGTTTGGGGGGGAAAGTATAGGGTTTTGTTTTGTATTTTATCTTTTATATTAGGGTTGCTTTTGTAATCTTTTTCTATGTTAAGGGTAGTATAGTGTTTTTAGTGTTAGGGCTCTATTTAAACTTGTTCTCTTCTTTGTAATACGTTAATGTTGAATGTATGAGACACGCTTCTTCCTTCTCTCTCTCTCTCTCTCCCTTCGAAGCTATCATTTTGTAGGGCTTTGAGATTTATTTTGAGAGTTGGTTTAATGGTAGTAGTTTTCTAATGAAGTTACAACAATTTTGTGGACAAATTCATATTCTAAAACTAAAGTTGTTATTAGCTGTTTTAAAGAACTAGTGGTATGCTATTCAATTTTTTTGTAATTTTTGGATCCTAACATGATTTAAAACCGGAAAGCCGGACCAAACCGGACCGGTCTAATGGATTGGTTGTGGTGTAGTTCCATATGTGTAACGGTCTGATAATGGTTTTAAATTCTTTGGAACTGTTCGATATGGTTTGGTTCGTTGATTTTTATGAAACCCGGTCCCATCCGAACCATGTAAACCCCTAGCAAACACAACTACTTCAAACTCACTCTTACAGAAAATACTTCAAGTGCGTTTCTAATGGAATACTTCATATAATATCCCTTTTTCTTGGAGTAGAATACTGCAGGTATCGCTAAATTATAAATAGTTCAAATATATATATATACACCGGACTGTATATATATATTTTTTATATTTAGCCCTTCGGCCCACTGATCATAATTTTGTATTTAATCTTTTGACCCACCGGTCTACTTAGATTTATATACTCTAGAAAGCCAGGTGGGAACACAGGCGGTTTCCTTTCAATTTCTAATGCTCATGTATTTTGGGGCCACTTTCCGCGTCTGCTCAAATACTACAAAGATGCTTTGTTAGTACTATTTTGTTTCTTTTGATTAATTTTCTCACTCCAATGAGAAATTTCAAGCATGGAGCCCAATGCTTTGCATGCTTTTGTTTTTTTGCTGGTATGTTTTATGCTTTTATGAAGCTGGTTTTCTTCCCCGCGTTTGGTCGCTTTTTCGTAGTAGTTTCTAAAAAGTTTGCACCAAAAAATAAGACAAAAGTTTGCATCGAAAAATGACTTCAATTTTTTTTTATTAAAAGTAAATTAAGCTCCTATAAAGTATATACTCCTATAATAAAGTACATGCTCCTGTAACAAGAACTGTTTAATTAAAAGCATGAGAAATTTTAGCACTAAAATGAAAGTAGGAGTATATATATACACATACTCATCTGGAAATATGGAAATATATTCTCACAGGTAAAAATAAAATGGCAATTGGTCTTTCTTTTTCTTCTATGTGACAGTGTAACCGACCACAAGAGTAAAGGGCGATTTATGTGCATAGGTTGGTCCTGAATTATGAGTGCTGTTTATTAGTAATCCAATTCATTTTCTATGAGGTAATAATAAAGAAAGCAAATAACTCCAAGGTAGCACCAACCGAATTCCAAAAACCAGTGTGATGGGTGGACCCTACCATTATGTAATTCGAATCACCAAACGCGTCAAGGGTTTTTTATATATCAGGATAATGGATCCAAGTAAATCCAGTAAATAAAGACCAAAGGTCAAAAAGCAAAAGCAACCATGATTGACGGGATAAATTACTTGGCGGATCGAACACGTTTTTTGGATGGTGTTTTGCTGTTTCAGTTTTTTTTCTTGAGGTTGAGTTTTTTGTTTGTTTTTTTAAAAATTGAAATTAAGAGTTGATTTTATCAAATGAGGAGGGTTGATAAAATATCATCCTTTTTTAATGCAAAAAAGCTGAGATTTTATTAACCATCATCCTCATTTGCTAAAATCAAGGGTGATTTTATCAAATCTTTGATAAAATTAAACAAGAAACTCAGTCTGAATAGAATATTTAAGTTTCTATGACCACTTGATAATACTTCAACTATAAGGGGTACACTATTTTTAGTAGGATATTCTTACTGGTTAGAGTTTCGTTCTAATAACGTGTTAGTATTAACTTAAGAAAAAAAATTAAAAAAATCTACATAAAAGTAAGACAAATATTGAACACAATATATATATAAAATAGTTTTTTAAGAACTATTGGGATCAATATTCTAGAATGGTCAAATTCTCATTAGCTTGAAACTTTTTGATTCCACATAATTTTTTTTCTTGATTTGTGAATGAATAAAATTGCTAAATGAAGGCCCTATTTATAATTTATAGATGAAGTTTTTGGAACCTATCCTTGCAAAGAAGTTATGATGAGAGAGACTGGTGTAGTGGTGTGTAATCATTCAATCACCTTTAATAATTCACAAGTAGAAGTTATGTTGAGATTAGCAGAAAAAATAAGAAAAATGGAAAGGTTTTAGAAATGTAAAATGTAAGAGTTACACATCAAAAAATAAAATAAAATAGAGATACACATCTAAAATGTAAGAGTTCCAACTTCCCAACTATTTGGTGCAATATTTTGAGTGAAACAAGTAAAGTTAAAAAAGAATCCGTGGCAGTCTTTTAACCTCAAGAGTTACAGAGTTTTTTTTTTTTTTTTCCTCAAATAAAATCTCTGGATGTTAAAAGGTTGCAAGTTTGGCTTGAAAATGGGAAAGGCTCCTCTGAAAAATAAAAGAAAGAAAATGGGCCTCTCTGGTCTCAACCCTTTATACCATTTTCTTAGTCATTTCCGTGTCCAATACTTGAGACTAGCAAAAGCTAATTAGGTTCAAAGTCGTTTTCGCGTTCAATCCTTTTCCACCAAATGGTTTAAGATCATTCCTTGCACTAATTCACTGCGTCATATTCTGCATTATTTCATTTTCAGGATGCACTGAGGCCCCATTCCTCTCCTCGAGAAAATTTTGGATGCAAATAGTGCCCTTTCCTCTCATTTGAAATTGGTACTTCCAAAATTTGAATTATGCACGTACAGTATAGCAACAAAGCTACCCTGCGAAGTGCAATTTTTTTCGATGCTCTCAAATAATTTTTTAATAGAGTCTGATTGGGGCTTCAACACAGCCAAAATTCTTGTTTTGATGCGGAGATAAAAAACGGTGAAATCAGCATTGTTCAATGTTTCTCTAAGAATGGACTTATGCTTGGTGGGGCAAAATTACTTGAAACCACTAAAAACATCGCACGTAATATTATATTAAGCATTAACAATAAGCATAATAATATGATGAAATCGTGGACTTAAAATTCATTAGTGGGGCACACACTGAAATATTTTCAATGAGGAGAATAGTGGCGGATTTCAATCATCATTTGTTGTTAAAATCCATATTTTTTCGGTAAATAAAAATAATACTCCTTCCATTCCGTAAAATTAGTACCTTATGAAATTACGTATAATTTTCCAGCTTAATAGTGATCTTGTTTGATAGTTTTTGATGAGATCTTTCCAACGGTGCAAAAATTAAAAATCAAAATATTCTTTTAGTAAATATATTTTTTAAAGTTTGAAAATTGAAAGTAGTTTCGTAGGGGACCAACTTTATAAGACGGAACAAATACATGTTTATGAGTACTATTTATGTAAATTCATCACGCAATTAACAGATAATGGTGTGGATACACTACATAATGGGGCGAAAATTAAGCATTTTAAGAAACAGAACGTGTTAAAAATATCAGGAAATTAAAGTAATTTAGTTGAAACATATAAATTACTTGGGTCCGGCAGAAATGTATTAGAATATAAATGTAATTCTACACAATTGGGTGGGCGTCCGTGCCCCAGGGACATACTCCATCCTCCCATATCCCTCTATACTATCAATTTTTATTCACATTAATGGCCCACCATACAGAATATGTACTAAGAAAAGTCATAAGTACACCATTTCAAACACGCTTCTCAAACACATCACCCAATAGGTGAGGTTCCGTGACGATTCGGGGCATTGGTTTTGTAAGTCTACAAGCAAGTTACCTCTACAAAAAAATCAAAATAAAATTGAGCTGAATTAAAAAATAAACGAAGAAAATTGATCCGACCAGAAAAAATACTACTAGAAAGTTGGTGAGATTGGACCGAAGTCCATTTAAACTTGCCAGGACACATGAGTTATTAAAAACACAACCCACACTACTACGAAGTATCTATATATTTCTTCTTTGCTGAGCAAAAATTCCAGAGTCTTTCTCCCATTCCAGTCACCATGATCCTCGCTTATACAAAGCGGCCATGGAAGGCCAAGTTCAAATCCTCAACAAATACATTAACCGATTTGACGTCGAACTCACCCACAACAACAATACCGTTCTTCATGTTGCTGCTCAGTTCGGCCAATTATCTTGCATGAAGAGCATCTTACGAGAGTGCCGCCGACCCTCTCTGTTACACACGAGGAATTGCAAACACGAGACTCCCCTTCATATTGCAGCGAGGGCAGGGAACCTTGGCATAGTCGAAGCGCTCATAGAACGGGCGAAAGAAATCGAAAGCGAAGGCCAAACAGCCAAGGAGTTGTTGAGGGCGATTAATTTGGACGGAGACACAGCGTTGCACATAGCTGTGCAGAATGTGCACTTCCACGTCGTGAGATCCTTAACGGAAGAAGATCCAGAGTTTTCGTATCCCACCAACAAGGCCGGGGAATCGCCATTGTACCTGGCCGTTGAGAGAGGATATTATGACATGGTGGTTGTAATATTGGATAATTGCTCATCCCCACGTTATAGTGGCCCTGGTGGTCAAACAGCATTGCATCACGCAGCACTACTAATAAAGAAGCCAGGTTTTTCCTACATCAGTTTCTTAAACCAACTCAATTGCTCTCCATCTGTTTAAACAAGCTAGTTCACTATAAAAAGTCTTGTGCAGTATTTTTCAAATGGGAAAATGAAAAACGTCCGTGCATCTGTAATTTGGTATCAATAAATTTTAAAAATTATAAGCAGAAGTACTTTCACTTTGTTCACTTCACAATTCCAAAAACTTTTCCAAAAAGATTCATTCCCCATCTCTCATCTCTCCAATCATTAATCATATTTCTCTCTCTACTCATATCCTTTCATCCAATCATTATTTTCATTTTTCTCTCTATATCTCTCCAATCATTACACATCTCTCTAATTATTACTTTTTCCAAAAACTCTTCCAAACACTATCTCAAAAAATTTCTCAAAAAATTTCTTCTCAAAACTCTCAATCAAACACAGCCAAAATTTTTGTATAGCCAAAAAATTACATGTCTTTTCGTAATGGAGTTACTTTTTGAGATGGATGGAACATTGTTTATTAGGTAACAACATTTTTGTTGTAGTAACATTCGACGGTTTGTCATAATATAGAATCTCGAAAGTTCATATATGAACGGCTGAAAAAACCGAAAATTAAGAACAAAGAAAAGGACTGAAGTGGATTATTGGGTGGGGAGAGTGTAGGGAGGTGATTATAGATACTTGTGAAGGCCATGGTTGCCAAATTTTCTACAACTAAAAGCATTATATATACATGCCATGATATGTATTGATTGCGATTTACTTTTTGTTGTTTCATTTGTTTGCAGAAATCGCGGCAACACTATTGCGATGGAAGCCGGAACTAATCGACAAACCAGACGCACATGGTTGGACACCACTCCATTATGCTGCACGTTGTGGTAATGTACACCTAGTTAAAAAGATACTAAAAAGTAATTATTTACTTGCGCACATTAGAACTGGAGACAACAATGGCGGAAGAACAGCTCTTCACATAGCTGCTGCTGTAGGAAAGGTACGGGTAATGAAAGAGATCTTATCCGCATGTCCAGAATGTTGGGAGACTGTTGATTGTATAGGACATAACATTCTTCACATTGCGGCGGATATGGAGAGGAAATGGGTGAGTAGCTTTATCTTGAAAAAGCCATGGTCAAGCCAACTAATAAATCAACAAGACAATGAAGGGAACACGCCTCTCCATTTGTTTGCCGCATTTGAAGTCAAACGCTCGGTATTTTTGAGGAAATATAGTGGATATTGGTCTGTATTCAACAATAAAGGCATGAGCCCTCAGGAGGTACTACTGTCCCAGGTAATGATGCCAAAACTTCACCATTTATCGTAAGTGTCCCTCTGTCCCAATTTATTTTTCTACTTTCTTACTTTTGGTGGTTGCAATTTGTGATTGTACTTTTGAAAATGGATAGACCAAAAAATATACAATTCCCTTTCGTCTCACATACTCTCCCTCCCTCCGTCTCAATTTATTTGTCCATTTTTGGAGTTCGTGTCACTTTTCAATAGATTATATCTCGTAATTTACATTGTTTTACGTGATTTCGAAAATATTGTTTTATATAATTAATTGAGATCTATCAAACAAAATCGATATTGAATATAAAATTCATTACCGATTTAAAGTTATGACTAATTTTTTATCCGGTTAGAATAAAACGAAGGACAGAAATTTGGGGATGGAGGGAGTAAATTGAATTAAATTTCAAAATTTCAAAAGTTGAAGATGTATGAATGCAACTATTGCGTTTCTTAAAAAAGTTGTTTTCCCCTGCTGGCCGAGATTAAGCCTAGCACTTGATTGATTTTGGAAGAAATTAAAAAACAAACTAGCAATCAATTGCCGATCGAAATGGGTTTCGGTGGAAAAACACGTGAAACATATTTGTTTATATAATTTTTAATTTTTTTTGTACCAAATTAAAGTGCTTATTGAGTACTTTAATTTGGTGCATAAAAATTTAAAACGTTTTAAGGAAATACGTTTTTTAATGTTCACAAAAATACACTTTTTATAAAGGTATCACTTAATAATGGACGGAGGGAGTACACTTTTTAGGTCCAGTTGCACGCATTATAATTTTGGCCCAAATACAAAATACAACAAGGCATTAATCTTAACATCTCTATCGGAAGATGCTACAATGTTACCCCAAAAAAACCATTAAAAGGTATGACAAATGCATAACAAAACCTATTAGAAGGCATAGCAAAAAGTCATTAGAAGGCGTAACACATGTTGTACGGCTTCACATAAACCATTTGAAGGCACAACAAAAAACCATTGGAAGGCATAACATTTTTCAAAATGGCATAACATGTTATGACCCACTTTTTTGGCGGTGTCACCCATCGTAACATAAACCATTAGAAAGCGTAAAATAAACCATTAGAAGATATAACGTAAACCATTAAAAGGAATAACATGTTATGATTGAGATACACCATAAAAGGGATAACATTGTAGCATTTTCCTTCTCCATATTGGGAAAAAAATTGGGAGGGAGTAGAGTGTTGTTCTAATTTAATATTTTACATTTATATTTAATTGAGTAATTCCAAGTAAAATAATTTGTTGGAGAGATACATGGAATTAGTTGTTGACCTTGACTTGGTCTCCCAAGAATTCTCCAACAAACAAACCACTTTCTTATTTCAGCTATAGCACTTCCTATATAATTGGACTGGTTGGTTTTGCTAATCAGATTACATCTTTTCCATTGGTAATTATAACATTCATTGGTTCCTATTTTTCCTCCTAATAATTAGAACAACTCCAACCAAAACTGACGTAACCATATTCTATAAATTAATGCTTTGGTTTTTTTTTTTCTTCACAGCAACAAAAGTGAATCTATAACTCCTCTCCCTTCTGATATAAACCATTGGCTTTTGATCCACCATACTGCCATCTTTGGAACACCAAACCGAGAGCCTTGATACTTTTCTTTCTTTATTTAATCAATTTTCAAGTGCTTTATATTATCTACTTCACCTCTTCATATATATTGTCGTACCTTTTATTACTACTGATTTTATTCGGATTTTGAGTGTCGGGAAACTATTGGTTCGTGAGTTTAATTCACTGCACAGAAGGAAACTCGAAAGTCGTTGTATCTTGGAGAAGGAGCGCTGTTCAACCCAGTGTAGAAGGGAGTGTATCTTTCCTTAGGAGAGCACAATTTTGAGTGCCTCGACCACCCCACAGGCTATTCTAATCTTTTCTTTATCTATTTTATTTCCTGTGTTGGGCCCGGAGTGCCCCCATGGATTTGGTTACACAATGTCACTCCCTGCGACCGTTCTAAAAACAGACTTGAGGGTGCGATGTCGAATGCCATAAAAAACTTAATTGAAACCCTTCCTAACACCAATTGGTTTTAGGAGAGATGGTGGAAAAGCGGTCCGACAAGTGGTATCAGAGCCAGGAGGTCATGGGTTCGAGTCGCGGGAGCGTCATCGTGAGGGAGGGATATGGAGACCAATAAGGAATGTTTGGAGCCTAATCAAATTGGAAACTCTTCATTCATTACTATAAGAGAATTCTCCACAGAAAGTCTCTTTGGCAGCTTTTTTCTTTAAATGGTGAAGTCAGCGGAAATGGGATGATGGATGAGACGAGGGAGTTGTTTATGATTGGTGTGGACAAAATAATATACAGTAGCTTCTCTCCTATTCTTTACCTTAGAAAATACTAAGAGAGTGTTGAGTTATATCTCTTGGAAAATCTACATGATCCTTTGATCATTCAACTATCAATATAATTCCAAGAGTTCCATAGCATCTTTGATTATACTACTTGGATTGTTCTTCCGGTGGATTCCGGAAGTATTCAGAGGACTTGAGAATTCAAGGCGTGCGACAATCAACCACTTGGTGCGGTGTACGTGGATTCGGCAATACGATCTTTGGTCAATCGGTGAGGATTCACGATTGTGTTTAACTGAGATCGTTTTGTAACTGCACAATGTTTACTTTTAGTGGATTGATTTCCTCCCGTGGTTTTCACCCTTTTTAAGGGGTTTTCCACGTATATCGTTGTGTTCATCGTTTACTGTTTTATAATTCCTTTTATTTTGCTTGTTAAGTATTCGGATAGCAAAAAAGGAATTTTCATCCTGAATTTGATTGACAAATATATTTGATAATTATTATTCTAACAGACATTCCTATTCCATATATTTTCCCCAACATAGAGTACTGTTATGCATGCTCAGATGTGTAAATACCTTTTCAAACTGATCACTTGGCAATGAAAGCAGTATGGCAGACGACGATATGGGAAAATTATCAATGGGAGAAATCTCTTGCGCACTGACCGCGACAACGTAGCAAAATGGAAGACCGTTCGTAGAAAACGACTAGAAGAAAAGAAGAAAGCAAGGGAAAGTCTAGACAACGAAAGAGTTAGAGCTATGAACGAAATGGGGAAGTCCCACGTGATAGTGGCTACACTTATAGCAACTCTCACATTCACTGCCAGTTTCACTGTCCCCGGCGGCTATGATTCAGAGCAAGGCATGCCAATTCTAGTAAGAAAAGCAGCTTTTAAAGCATTTGTCATAGCCAACACAATAGCCTTATTATGCTCAACTTCCTCTGTCTTGCTGTACGTTACCGCCTCGTGTTACATCCATGAATATAGACGGCGAGCACGGCATGCTAATGCCTTCCTTCTTGTTCTCATTGTCATGGTTGCAATGATGGTTGCGTTCATTACAGGCAGTTATTCAACACTATCACATTCCTTAGGTGTCCCAATTGTTGTTCTTGGCTGCATCCCCTTTCTCCTTTTATTTAGGGAAATTAAAAGTATGTTCAAGTAAACATGCGGTCCCTAGTTCTAATATTATTTCTGAATTACCAAAAAAAAAAAAAGAAATGTCCCAATTGTTGTTCTTGGCTGCATCCCCTTTCTCCTTTTTATTCTCTTGTCCCGCCTGTAGTTTTGCTTAATTTCTCCTTGTATTTGGAAACTAATGGCCATAGCATGATGTACCTTGATTCCATTTCTCTAAGGGTTTAATTTTCATGTGGAATGAATGTTTTCTTATGTATAAAATGAAGGGAAGACACAAAATTGCTCACACAAGAGAACTACTAGAGGTGATTCTCAACTCAATTTGAGGGAAAAACCACACTGATTTTATTGATTCAAACACACTATTACAAATATAAAAACTCCCAAATCTCACGCTTTTGCTCACTCTCTTTCTCAATTTGCTTCTCATGGTTTACACCGATACACACACCTATTTATAGGATAGATTTTTAGACAAACTATCAAATGCTCAACTACAAATTCTCTGGGTGAAATTTGCTTCTACGAATCTCTGGTTTTTCCTTGCACTAGCATACAACTACTTTGGTGGCCATTGATTTCTTGGTCTAATATCTTCAACTACTTTTGTAGGCTAGCTATTTATTTGGGTAAAAATCAGGTTTACTTTCATCATCCCTCCTTAAACCTGATTTGTTCCAAATTCCTTATTCTGAGCATTAGCTTCATTCTGTTAAACACCGCTCCGACTAATGGCTTCGTGAAAATGTCGGCTAGTTGATCATCAGTTTTGTAAGTGACAAGCTCCACCTCCTTACTTCGTTCATAAAATATAGGGTTCTTGCAGCATTTGCAAGTACGAGAAGGCTCGAAGTCGAAACCCTTTTCTTTTATTCACAGTACGTAGCCCTAGTGATGTGAGATGTTAAATTACATCACTTATAAACATATCAAAAGTGCATGTTAGAAAAATAAAGTTCCATGTTATTACAGATTGAAAAGGGAAAAGGACATGCTAATTGCTACCATATTTACACCATAAAAAGTTCATAGCCATTTCTCGATAAGGCTATTACGTGGCAGCCAATGATTAATAGATGCCTTTATTTTTAAAGGTTATCGATAAAATTAAAATTGTGATAATCAAAGCTGTTTCGTTTAAAACATGTGGCACATAATGAAATTTAGATTAAGACAAAGGCAGTTATTTATTTGGATCAAGACAGAAGACGGTTTTAAAAGAGATTTCAAAAGAATAAACTGCCTATCAAAAGGGAAACAAGTTCAGATTTGAATTCAAATTCTCAAGAAGATCATCCTATAAATACAAGCTGTCTACAAACATTACGCTTTTTAGGCGTGATGTTTGATTTACAATGTCGCTCCTAAAAGCGTGATTGATCCGGGTGTGATTGTAAGTCCATAGCTTTAATAACACTTATAAACCGTGATCTAAAGTTCAAAACGATTGCTCTCAAAAAGTGGGATAGAAAATGGTAAAACTGAGATAGAAAACCTTTGTGCGTCATCTTTCAATCTCGGTTTCTAAAACTGTCATTATAAGTCTCCTTACAATCACATTTTTTACACGTGATTGAAAGTATGAAAAACTGAGATAAAAAACAATGAAGTGTGGGTATAAGTTATAAAAGATGTCAGTTTTGGCTAAAAAGCTGAAACAAAATGATCAATTGTTGCTTAAACTTTTAAAATTAATTAATTAATTAATTATTCCCTTGATATGCGTATTCTTCCATGCAAAATCTAATCTCTCTCATAGCAAAATAGCAAAAGGCCAATAACAATCATAACCAAATTCAACTAAAGACAACTACGTAAAACTGTTGGGTATTCACAAATAGATACATTATATGCTCAATCCTTGAAAAGAGAACGACAAAACTGCCAAAACAAAATGATCCTTTCCTCTGACGATCTAATAACACTTCACTGATGCTTTCCTCTTAACCAAACAAGCCTCCAGCGTCACAACATTATTCCCATGTGCTGCAGTGAACAAATCAATACTCATTAGGATGCAATTTGGATAGAAAGAAAACACAAAGGGAAACTTTTCCTTCCCTTTCCTTCCCATTTTTAATCTTAGAACTTTTATTTATCGGTTTGCAATGAACAGTGAAATTTATCGGTCGGTGTTGGCTGTTTGTGACTGGTGTTGGAGATGGCGGTAGCTGTTAGGTCAGCAGTCGCCACAATAGAAATTTTACAGATAAAATAGTTAACTAAAACTCCATCCCAACAGTTTTTTTTGTCCGTTCAAAAAAAAAAAGGAAGATTTTTTTGCCCATTGTCACTAGTGACTATTTCTAACATGACATCTAGTCTTCCATATGGCTCTGTTTGGCCTCGTAGATGTTGCGAAAGTATAGTATAACCTATATCTAGAGCTGCAAAATTTGAAATTATGTTATGCAAATCAAAAAAATTTCATTTGGAATTCAAAAAGATTCCTTCATGAAGGGTTTCTATGAACATATGCTTTGAAGGTTGTGGAAGCTATAAAATTTTTAATAATCTTTTCTTCTCAAAAATTTTGCAATTTTCACCACCAGTTGATGACCCCAGTACCAAGAGTTGTTCGTTTTAGCAATAGATACTGCGGCTTCTTCGTGGGAAGTACATCGGACAAATCCAAAACTTAACCAATGAATCTACTTCCTTTCTTGGGGATGAACACTTCTTTAATCTTACCAAGCCTAGAGAATAGATTATAGACCCAATTTTTTTTTATTTGTAGTGGTAGGTTGTCGACAAAAACTGTTGAAATTAACTCTCTGTTGATTTTTCTTCCATATTCTGGCCATAACCTGTAGATGGCGAAAAAATTTGGAAGCCCTAAAGAAGCTTTCAGTTCTACTCGAAACCCTAGAATACTTGCACTGAAGAATCCTTTCTCAGTCTTGCAAACTTCTATTTATAGGCTCCAAGTGATTAGTGTTGGCCTTTGGCGCCAACTCCCTCTTTACTGAGAAGCTGCCAAGCATCCTAGTGGGCTTTCCGCCTCTATGTGTGCTTGGCAAGTGTCCAAATTAATTTCCGTAGTCAATTTAGCCCAATTTAGTACGGAAAAAAAAAGTAAATTTTGGTAATCCATAATTATATATTTCCCTTTATCAGCTCCTATTTATGTTCTTCTTTTTTAGATGGAGTCCTAAAGAAATTATTAGAATGGAAGCAAGATCTAATCAAGGAACCAGACGCATATGGTTGGACACCTCTTCACTCTGCTGCTCGCCGCGGGAACGTTGAAGTTGAAGCAGTTAAGAACCTATTAGAAAAGGATAAATCGGTGGCGTACGTTGCAGCAAATGGTGACGAAGGGAACACGCCGCTTCATATAGCTGCTGCTGTTGGATACATAAGAGTAATCAAGGAGCTTTTACCATATTGTCTAGATTATTGGGAGATGGTGAATAGTAATGGGCAAAACATTCTTCACATTGCAGCGTATTATGAATATGAGAGACATTTGGCCACCGATTTTATTCTTAAAAGGCCTTGGGCAACCCAACTTATTAACCAGAAAGACAACGAAGGTAACACGCCTCTCCATTTGCTTGCTTCCACGAGGAAAGAAAAGGGGCTTTACGAGTACCCTGCAGCTGTTACGGGTGCTGTCAACAATAAAAATTGGACACCTGTTGACATAAACTATGGCGAGGTAAGGATGTCATGTGACCATTAATCCTATTTATGTTCTTCTTTTTAAAGATTTTTCTTTGTGTTAATGTGATTAACTTTTATGATTCCTCGTAAAGAGGCGAACTATAAATCTAAAAAACAATGACAAATAACTAAACAAAAATTATGAAAGATAAGTTATAGTCTACAAATACCGAAGACAAAAATATAGCATGAACTCATATTATTGGAGCAAAAATGAGTACTGAGTAATTAAATATGTCCTCTCCACATGCCTGTTCATATTATTACACTGTAACTTCGGGATATTTTTTTTTTCCCTTCTTAACAAACCGATTCTTTCTTTGTAAAGGTTTTGCATTTATTTACTTATTTTGAAACTCCTACATAATTATGATTACTGTTGTGGTTATGGGAATAAATTATCAAGGTTCCGCAGACACATGGTGAGTTTTATCTTTCCTATGTTAAAGGTTCGTGGCAAACAGACAAAAAAAATGCATAGTTAATCCTCAAGTTAGCTTTTGTTAGGACTATGTATATGTTATTTAGTCTTATTTGTATTATTTTTTGTTGGAAAAAATATTTTGATTATAATATTTATTTTATGTGTGAATGAAAATTGAAATGATTTAGAGTTATATAGTTTTAGTGGCACCTGTTCGCTGTGGACGGACGCGTCCTTTCGTGAACAGACGTGTCTCTTCACCCTGGTGACTATTCGTAGAGTCACCAGTTTGCCTATATATATATGGCATCTTTCATTCATTTTAAGAAGTTGTTAATTATTCTACACTTTCATTGAGAGTCTTTTCATTGGAGAGAGTACAGACACAAGTTTGGTTCGCCTACCGAACAGATTGGAGTGTTACTTCCATTCGGTGAAGATCAAGTAGTGCTGGGAGATAGACGTTCATGCAAACCGTAAGCACCGTAGCGGGGGCGAATCTGTCTTAAGTACAGAGTGTTTACACTCGCCTTGATCATCATTTCATTTCATTGATTTTCAGGTTTTGCGTTTCAACTTTATTGCATTCATATTTTCGGTTTTTATCACAAAAGTAAACATTATTTCCAACATTTTTTCCTTGGCAGGTCCTATAAAATATTGCTTAAAAACAAGAAAAATAGACAGAAATGAAGCCATTGGCTCCACTTGGAACTTTCTCGAGGACTTTACATAGTATTAGTCATGGTGCAATCAAGTCTAATGTCCAAAGGTGTTAGGGCATCACAGTCATGTGTGTCCATAGACAATCAGGCTGAGTTTCCTGTTTGATTTTATCTTTATCAAGATTTGATAAATCACCCTTTGATTTTATCAAATGAAGAGGAAGTTTGATAAAATCAATGGTGATTTTATCAAATTTTCATAAATTCTTTTGAAAATTTCGGCCTGAATAATTTTCATTGGCAAGAGGTGATTGGCTAGACGGACGATGATTTTTCCGCGTGAGGTGTAAAGACTATGTAACGCAACCTTTGGCTATAATCCAGATTCATTGGGCCTCAACGCTTTAGGGTGAGGAGTGTATCAAATTTGTAGGTGATGCAAAAGCGATGACATCAATTGTAAATTAGTACTACTTTTGTTGTGGGTCTTCAGGTCATGTGAAAACAATAACTAGGCTCTACCATTTCCACAAGTCCTTGACAAGAAATGTCAGGCAATGGAAGAAAAGTTGATGCTGCTGTGGAATTTTGCGTTGGGCCCACTTGGGTCCGACCCGAAACGGCCCAATGATCAAGATTCATGGCCTGCAGCCATGGTGTACGTCGTTTTTCGGGCTTTCGTCGCTGTTTAGGGCTCTGAATGGCCAAATTTGCCTTTTAAAGAAAGATTTGACTTGTCAATTACTTGGGCAAGGAAAATCCGAATTAAGCTGCGCTTTTGGGCAAGATAATTTTATGATTATTATTGAATGAAAAAGAGTCTAGAGAGCGTTTTTCGCTAAACTATCCCGTTTGTGTTCAATTGTTGCACGTCTTTTTTGTAGTTCATAAGGCGTCCTGCATCATTTTGCAAGGGTTTGATTAGGGAAAAAAATTAGGTTTTTTTTTTCCCAAACAACTCAAAATTGGGAGAGAGACAGACAGACCGCGATGGTGGCAGTCGTGGAGGCGGAGACATACCGTGGTGGTGCTGGTGGTGGTGGCGGCGTTGATGGTGTCTCGGATTCGTGGAGCGGTGCTAGTGTTCGTAGAGAGAGAGAGAGAGAGAGAGAGAGACCACGTGTACGGAGGTGGTGGTCGTCAACGAAGTGGGAGGCGTCCTCGTCGGTGTGGTCAGCGGCGTAGGCGGTGGTGGTTGGGTGGCAGCCCTCCGGTAGCCCTCTCCTCTACCCTCTTCCTCCTTGCGGAACGTCTTAGGATTTGGGGAAGGGGAAAGTGTATTCTGAAAATTTTCGTTTTTTTTTTTTAAATGGGTAGGGCCCCAAAACGACGTCGTTTTGGGGCCGTTGTGGCCTTGCGTTGTGTATGTTTCATTTTTGCATGACACCATACATGATTCGGAGGTCTTTTCTCATCTACACAACTCGAATCATCCAGACAAAAATCGATTGATGCAGAAATTTGAACCGAAACAGAGATGCAAAACAGCGAGCAAGCAAGCAAAGTAGTCTCCAAAAGAATCCATTTGAATTATTAATTTTGTCCTTGTTTAAAAAAAGTTCACATTTTTCATCTTTTTTTTTTAAATTATTGATTCATCTCGATAAAAGAAATTAAGAAAGTAAAGTTTATTATCAAAATATCAAAAAAATTAATAATGTTTAATATGGTGTTCAGTTTTAAGGGTGACACTTTCACCGTGGAAAGTAATCCCACGCTTATTAATAGGAGTGGTCAATTTTAGGGGAGAGAGAGGATAACTTTTTTTTTTTTTTTCACTGGAGAGAATAGAAGGTAAATGGGGGGGTTTTGTGAAATTAAGCCAACAACTAACTTGCGTTGGGTGGATTCAGTTAAAAGTGGTCCCCTTATCCCTTCTTAGCCAATAGGGGAGAGGGTATTGTTCACCCTTAGGGAGGGTGAATAAAATTGCACTCCCTCTTTCCTTGCATTTGAAATTGGTACTTCCAAAATTTGAATTATGCACGTACCGTGTAGCAACGAGCGACCCCGCGAAGTGCAATTTTTTTCCGATGCTCGACTAATTTTTTAACAGTGTCCGATTGGGGCTTCAACACAGTCAAAATTCTTGTTTTGATGCGGAGATAAAACGGTGAAGCCAGCACAAGGATGGAGTCCGATTGGACGTGTGCTTGGTGGGGCAAAATTAGGTGTCAACTGGTACATTCTATCTTTAATCAAGGATGGAGTTCGAAGGGGACAAGTGGTGGCGGCCGACATCACAAGGTTTTCAAAAAATGTAATTATTATATAGAAAATTAAAATTTATCCTTGAATTATGTAGATTAGCCAGCACTAAATTTTTTTTTGCTACCGTAAAGGTAAAATATTGCTCCGTCCCTGTCTTCAATTTCCTGAAACCTCCAAAAACACACCACACATGTAATATTATTAAGCATTAACAATAAGGCCTGTGTATATGTTATGTCTTATTTGTATTATTTTTTTGCTTGGCAGGTTCTATAAAAGATTGCTTAAAAACAAGAAAATAGACAGAATGATGAAGCCCGAACTTTCTCGAGGACTTTACATAGTACTATTAGTCATGGTGCAATCAAGTCTAATGTCCAAAGTGTTGGGGCATCACATTCACGTGTGTCTCTAGACAACTGAATAGTTTTCGTCGGCAAGAGGTGATTGGTTAGACAGACGATGATTTTTCTGCGTGAGGTGGAAAGAACGCAACCTTCGGCTATCAAAAATGATAGGTACACAACGGGAAGGCCACAACATATGGTCACAACGGCCCAAAACGACGTCGTTTTGGGCCCTTCACCATTTAGAAAAAAAAAAAAAAAAACGTTTCTCCAGATCGGGGCTCCCAACCCCATTTCCAACATTCACAGGGAGGAAGAGAGAGCTTTGAGACGAAGAAGAAGCAGACGGGCGGCGACCACCACCACCGGCGACCCACGACCTTTGAACTGCCATCACCGGCGACCCACGACCTTTGAATTGCCATCACCGACGGCGATCGAACCAGACACAACGAAGGTCTCTCTCTCTCTCTCTCTCTCTCTCTCTCTCTCTCTCTCTCTCTCTCTCTCTCTCTCTCTCTCTCTCTCTCTCTCTCTCTCTCTCTCGTTGTTTCTACCAAGGTTTCCTTTTTTCACAGAAATTTGGGTTTCAATTTGAGAAATTTGGTTTTCAAATGGTTGAGTACTGATTGCAGGTCATTGAAAATTACAAAGATTTTGCACTCTCAGATTATGCCCGAGTACGGAAGTGGTGGTGTTCGACGGTGGTCGAGACAGCGGTGGTGCCGATCGCCTAGGTTGCAGCCGGGGGTGGTGGCGTTCGAGCTTGGCCGCCGTTGACACCGTTCTTTGTGGCTCCTCTCTCTCTCTCTCTCTGTTAGGACTGGACCAAGAAGGGGAAAATCAGAAGATTTCATCGCGAGTTGTTTTTTTTTTTTTTAATGGGAATCGTTTTGGGGCCGTTGTGGCCTTCCGTTGTGGCTGTGTGTTGTGTACGTATCAGGATTCTTCGGCTATAATCCAGATGAACAATGATAGGTACACACTCTCTCAACCATTCCCCACCACACCCTCTTTCACATGTGTGGTGGGGTCCATTGGGACCCACCGGGTGAGCCCCACTACACATGTGAGTGAGGGTGTGGTGGGGAGTGGTTGAGAGGGTGTGTACCTATCATTTTTTAATCCAGATTGATTGGGCCTCAACGCTTTAGGGTGAGGAGTGTATCAAATTTGTAGGTGATGCAAAAGCGATGACATCAATTGTCAATTTTTTTTGTTGTAGGGCTTCAAGTCTGTGAAAGCAATAACTCCTGGGTCTGCCATTTCCACAAGTCCTTGACAAGAAATGTCGGGCAAAGGAAGAAAAGTTTATTTGCTTTCACATGGAGGAAGTACAAGGGTGGGTTCTCCATATGGTTCAGTTTTTACATGGATGAAGTAAATGTGGTTGCTTTCACCGCTTTGTATTCTTCTAGCCACACCCCTTGGCACGTAATCATCCAGGTATAGACGCCGTTTGTTTCAACGTAAAATATTTTACAACGAAAAAAATGTTTTTAAAGAAAATGTTTTACGTGGAATATATTTATCAAACTTTTCATTTTCTGGCGTCTAGTTACAGTTTCGACAAAATTGTCTTTTTTGAACTTGATTGGCTCCCAGGCATTTGACTTCATAACAAACATTTTAACAGGTACTCCCTTCGTCCCCTTTTAAGTGTTTAACTTTCCATTTTGGACTGTCCCTAAATAAGTGTGTAGTTTGAAAAGTTAATGGGTTAAAATTTGTACAATTATCATTTTGCCCTTTTGAAAAGTTAGTGGGTAAAGAGTTAATGGGTAAAAGTGGAAAATAATTTTGGAAAGTAGAGGTAAAAGTTGATGTGAAAAGTGTAAAGTGAAGGAAAAAATTGATGTGATAGGTGTAATGATGATGTTTCTTTAATAAGTTGGATTTACGAAGTAACACATTTAAAAAGGAACGGAGGAAGTATTAAATAATAATATATGCATGTATGCGTGTATGTATATCGTTGTAGCATGAAGTTGAACTAATGAAAAGGTACCCCGTTCTCTCTTTAGCTTCTTTGGTCTACATGTTCACGGTGCTACACCCGATTCCTGTTACGTAATGTTTGATACTACCGAATCCGTTACACAAAAACCGTTACCGTTACGTGTCTCAAAACCGGTATTTAAAACCTACTTCAACTCCCGACGCCCCCTGGCAATACCTTGGCATACCTGATCCCTGTAGCGTGTGGGTAGTTGCAGACTTATACGTAGTGCCTTGGAGGGGGGTTTTTCTACACCCAAAAAGAAGAAAGATTGGAGGGTTGCATAAATCAAGCTGTGGTCTTTTATTTTTTTTCATTGGAAATCGATTGTGTAGAGTGTAGCACCGGATCATCTCCCCTCTTGTAGCAGTTTGTTAGAATGTTAGTTAGGAAAGTTAGTTACGCGATGCTGTTGTGCTATCTTGTAATGAATTGAGATGATGTATTAAATTTTCTGTATTCTTTTATGTGTTCGTGTTTGTTTTTTTTAATTTTTAAAATATGTAAGAACTTCATTGAAAATAAAGATGAAGGATAAGAAACATGTGCTCAGTTTGTATTTGTTTTTTACTTTCTTGATTTCTCTGGAGACAATTCTAAACAGTCATAAAATTTGATCAGAAGCTAAAAAAGTTTCATTAACAGTAGGAATAAAGTATAAATAAGGTGTTTGTGAGGTCTTCATAATTAGATTCAACGTAAAGAATAAGCAGTAGGAAGAAGATGAGAGGGTGTTTCATCGGTCAGCTATTTCCCTCCCATGGGGGTATTCTGGCGTTCTGTTAAGGGTGTTTTTAAAACAAATTAATTTTCTACAATTTTTTATGTGATGTATTATAAAACAATGACCTGTCTTAATTTTTTTTTAAAAACAGATTGACAATCCAAATTGATTGGACCACAACCCTTTACGGTGACCGGTGCATCAAATTTATAGGTGATGTAAGCCATAAGATCATTCGTCAATTATTCAGTTGTGGGGCTTCAAATTGAGTGAAAGCAAACTGGGCTCTGCCATTTCACGTGGAGGAAGTACGGTGATGGGTAAGAACGCCATATGGTTTAATGGAAGAAATAATTGTGGTCGGTGCCTGTGTAAAATTCGTAGGCGTATAATTTCCCCTCAAGCAGTTGGTAAACATCATCTCCCCCCTTTCTCTTTGTATAAGCAAGTATTGAAAAGTTAAGCGTGTGCTAAATGCCTATCTAATACGGAGTATATGTATTGAAAAGTCATGTTATGTACACACCATTTGGAAATGCTTCTCAAATACATCACCCAATAATGTGGGGTTCAGTGACGATTCGAGGTATTCATTTTGTACGTAGGTCCATACATGCAAGTTACCTCTACCAAAAAAAAAAAATCAAAATAAAATTGAACGGAACTAAAAAATAAACAAAGCAAATGGATCCGAACTAAAAAAATACTACTAGAAAGTTGGTGATATGGGCCACTAAAATTAATTGAGGTCCATTTAAACTCGTCCGGGCGCTCAGTTATTGAAAATACAACTCACACTACTAGGAAGTATCTATATATTTCTCCTTTGCTGAGCAAAATAAACAAGTCTTTCTCCAATTTCAGTCACCATGATTCCTCACTTATACAAAGCCGCCATGGAAGGCCAAGTTGAAATCCTCAACGAATACAAAAACCAATTTGACGTCGAACTCACCGAAAAAAACAATACCGTCCTTCACGTCACAGCACAGTTCGGCCAATTATCTTGCGTGGAGAGCATCTTACAAGAGTGCCGACCCTCTCTGTTACACACGAGGAATTACAAAAACGAGACTCCCCTTCATATTGCAGCGAGGGAAGGGAACCTTGGCATAGTCGAAGCTCTCATAAAACGAGCGAAAGAAGTCGAAAGCGAAGGGCAAACAACCAAGGAATTATTGAGGGCAGTGAATTTCGACGAAGACACAGCCTTGCACATGGCAGTGAAGAATAAGCACTTGGAGATCATTGTGAGAATATTAACAAGAGAAGATCCAGAGTTTTCATATCCCGCCAACAAAGCCGAGGAAACTCTGTTGTACCTGGCCGTTGAGAGAGGATCTTATGGCATGGTGTATGTAATATTGAACTATTGCTCATCCCCAAGTTATAGTGGCCCTCATGGTCAAACAGCATTGCATCACGCAGCACTTTTGGAGCCAGGTTTGTTCCTACATTATCAGTTTCTTAAACCAATTCAATTACTCTCTATCTGTTTGAAAAAGCTAGTTCACAATGAAAAGGTCTTGTACTTTTCTAGTGGGAAAATGAAAAACTTCCGTGCATCTATAATTTGGTATCAATAAATTCTAAAAGCTATAAGCGGAAATACTTTATTTTAGTGTAATAAAAAAATTGCATGTCTTTTTGTAATAGACTAACTTTCTTAGATGGATGTAGTAACATTTGACGTTTTCTCATGATAGGCTCTCAAACGTATATGAACGGATGAAAAAACAGCTCCAAATTAAGAACAATTTGAAGGACTGATTGAAGAGGATTAGTGGGTGGGGGGAGTGTAGGGAGGTGATCATAGATACTTGTGAATGCCATGATTGGCAAATTTTCTATAACTAAAAGCATTATATATACATGCTATGATAATTCCACTCATGCACTTACCTAGGCAAATGCTCACTAGTAAAAAAGAAAAAAGAAAAAAGAAAAACTCATTTACTTGTTCTGTCAAGGTGGATTAGCCATAATAAAAAGTAGCAGAAACCTCGTGCTATGCACGTCATGAGAGAAGACACTTGGAAACCATCGCTATCTCTATTTTAGTCATCATTTTCAATTATTTAGGCTGCAATAATGCTAAGAACATAACAACCGACCATAACACTCTCAAATAAGTATGAGACCCACAGGCCGGATCCCATATGGGTCCCACCCCATGGGAGTGTTATGGTTGGGATTTGATTTGGTTGTTGTATCCCTAGCATTATTGGCCCAAGTTAGCATTATTGTTCAGTTCAAAAAAAATAAAAAAAATAGCATTATTGGAAGTGTTTTGTGGATTTCTCAAAAAAGACCTACTTTGGTCCCATTATGGCCAACATCTTCTCCTCCATGTCGCTCTGTTTGGCCTCCGAGTTATTGTGTCATCCTCGAATTAGTAACTGTTTTCTTTCATGTCGTATCACTAATAACTATTTTTTGATCTTGTAGATTTTCATCTCATCTATCTAGATGGTCTTGTAGACGAATCAGAAGAATAAAAGAAGAATGATCAAAATGTAAAAAAATCGACTGCTTATCGAAATCGTTTCCACGCGAGACGACATGCTTGCTCCATAGTTAGAACCTCTAAGGGATCCAAATGGGTTAGACTTGATTAGGCTGAAAAATGACATGCGTACAACTTATAACCAGAGAGCAACCAAACATAAAAATAAAAAATCATCTGATGTAAATCAAAGTTTTCATTCAAAATTCAAAATGATTCCTGCAGGCCAAATTCTGTGAACATATACTTTGAAGGTTGTTGAAGCAATCAAAAAGGGAAAAGAGCACTGTGTTTTTAGGAATCAAAGAAAGAAAGCAAAAGGGAAAATGTATTGAAGGTAAAAGGATGGGAGGCATATATTATTAGCTTGAGGAAGACAAAATAGGTGTGTGATTTTGTTTCGCTGAGCATCAACATAAAGAAGGCAACCTTGTTCCTAAGGTTGCCTTAAGAACCGACAAAGATATACCAAAAAATACAAGCAGGAATTTCACAATAATTAACGACTACGTACTCTACTTATAATTTTTAAGTTAATTTCATGGAAAAGGCAGAGTCATGCTTTCCACAAAACATTTCGAACATGCTACTCAAATGCATCACCTAAAAACATGGGCCGGCTTCAATCGACGAATCTAAAAAGTAAATGAATCAGATTGTAATATCAGATTTTGAAAAAAAACCCAATGAAAAGACGCTCATAAACTACCTATTGTGTTCCTATATAACTCCTAGAAAAAATCCTTGGACAATTCCCAAGACTCTCGTAAACTTCTCATGAAAATCCAAGATTTTTCATTTCTTTAAAAAGAACTCGAAAAAAAAAAATGGTCATGACTCTCTTCAGATCGAGGCGCAAAGTAGTTGGACAACCCATCCAGTGGTGACAAAAAAAGACATCTGGGGGTATAGTTGGAAAACCAAACTAAAATGTGGTGCCAATTTATTGGCTTCGGATAAAGAGATTAGTTCCTCTCCATATCTAGACACGGATCCAAAAAAATTGCATTAGTGGGGATGCACTGTGAAATATTTTCCATAAGGAGAATTATGCTGGATTTCAATCATCATTTTATAGTTGTTTATAATCCATATTTAATTGGGTAGAATAAAAATAGTACATATTTATGACTATTTAAGGCTTTTAAGCATATACATCATACAAGTAACAGAAAATGGTGTGTATGCAGAACATAATGGGGCGAAAAATAAGCATTTCAGCAGTACGTCTTAAAAATATCAGAAAATTAGAGTAATTTCATTGAAACATATTATAAATTAATTGGGTCTAGTAGAAATGTATAAGAATATAAATGTAATTCTATAGAATTTGGGTGGGCGCCATGTGACCATGGCCCCGGTCCTAGTTCGATCCACCCCTAGGCATACTCTTCTCTATACTTATCAATTTTTGTCCTCACATAACGGCCCCACGATACAATTCAAATCGTTAAATACCATGCATGCATGTATTACAAGTCCAAAAAAAACTATTTGATTAGATATCTATAAAAATGTGAATAAGTTACATTTTATTACTACTCCTATATAAACTGTAAGCTTGAATTTTAGAATACAACTACCATTCATTTTGCATACCAATTCGCAAGGCCATCATGCGTCTATATATGGAGACAAAATCGATCCGTGGCGATCTAACAATGTAATTTGTATAAATAAAGAAAGAAAACCCATACAAAGTGTACATGTCGGGGCTGAAATACGATGTCAAATGTGTACTATGTTTAATAATTGATATACCAATACATATTATTAATGGTAAGCTGATTAAACAACTATACCTTTGAAAGCTTTTCAAGCAAAGAATTACAAAAAGGCGACACAACAGAGAACATAATTAAGCAAAGCTAAAAAGGGAGTAAAATAAAGATGGAGGAATATAATACTAATGAAGTGATGAGGAAGGAAATAGTTGGTGTAAGTTTCGAACACGCTTCTCAAACACATCATCCAATAGCGTGATTTTCCGTGACGATTCAAGGCATTCATTTGGTTGGTCATACATGCAAGTTACCACTCCAAAACAATCAAAATAAAATTAATCCGAACTAAAAAAGTGAACGAATGAAATTAAAACTAGCTAGGTTGTGAAACCATACTAGTAGGAAGTGGAAGGTAGGATTGGACACGCAGTACTCTTAGTCAAAGTGAGCGTAAGCTTGACCCAGACTCCATGTAAAGCTAGCTCACAATATGAGGAAATAGGAAGTAAGTTTGAGAAGGGTGTTTTAGAGAGGTGTGATTGGAAATATTACCGAAAAAAAGAAAGCATTAGAAAGGAATTATGCATGCGTAAGTTGGGATGTTGTCTCCCCGTTGTCATGGCTTTTTCGGCCGAGTCCTTCCTCTTGTAACACCTTTCTCCTATCTATATATATTTCTCCTTTGCTGAGCAAAATAAACAAGTCTTTCTCCAATTTCAGTCACCATGATTCCTTGCTTATACAAAGCCGCCATGGAAGGCCAAGTTCAAATCCTCAACCAATACAAAAACCAATTTGACGTCGAACTCACCGAAAACAACAATACCGTCCTTCACGTCGCAGCTCAGTTCGGCCAATTATCTTGCGTGGAGAGCATCTTACAAGAGTGCCGACCCTCTCTGTTACACACGAGGAATTGCAAAAACGAGACTCCCCTTCATATTGCAGCAAGGGAAGGGAATCTTGGTGTAGTCGAAGAGCTCATAAAACGAGCCAAAGAAGTCGAAAGCGAAGGGCAAACAACCAAGGAATTATTGAGGGCAGTGAATTTCGACGAAGACACAGCCTTGCACATGGCAGTGAAGAATGAGCACTTGGAGATCGTAAGCATATTAACAAGAGAAGATGGAGAGTTTTCATATCCCGCCAACAAGGCCGAGGAAACTCTGTTGTACCTGGCCGTTGAGAGAGGATCTTATGGCATGGTGGATTTAATATTGGAGAATTGCTCATCCCCAAGTTATAGTGGCCCTCATGGTCAAACAGCATTGCATCACGCAGCACTTAGGGTGGTGCCAGGTTTGTTCCTACATTATCAGTTTCTTAAACCAGTTCAATTACTCTCTATCTGTTTGAAAAACCTAGTTCACAATAAAAAGGTCTTGTACTTTTCTAGTGGGAAAATGAAAAACTTCCGTGCATCTATAATTTGGTATCAATAAATTCTAAAAGCTATAAGCGGAAATACTTTATTTTAGTGTAATAAAAAAATTGCATGTCTTTTTGTAA
This sequence comes from Vaccinium myrtillus, assembly GCA_016920895.1. NCBI lineage: Eukaryota > Viridiplantae > Streptophyta > Magnoliopsida > Ericales > Ericaceae > Vaccinium > Vaccinium myrtillus. The sequence goes on along the minus strand of JADGMU010000259.1, from coordinate 1,731 downwards.
TAGACTAACTTTCTTAGATGGATGTAGTAACATTTGACGTTTTCTCATGATAGGCTCTCAAACGTATATGAACGGATGAAAAAACAGCTCCAAAGTAAGAACAATTTGAAGGACTGATTAGTGGGTGGGGAGAGTGTAGGGAGGTGATTATAGATACTTGTGAATGCCATGGTTGCCAAATTTTCTACAACTAAAAGCATTATATATATACATGCCATGATATGCATTGATTGCGATTTACTTTTTGTGGTTTCATTTGTTTCCAGATATCTTCGCTACAAGACTATTGGAATGGAAGCCAGAACTAATCGACAAACCAGACGCACATGGTTGGACACCACTTCATTATGCTGCACGCTACGGTAATGTAAAAGTAGTTAAAAAGATACTACAAACGAATTATTTACTGGCGCACATTAGAACTGGAGACGACGATGGCGGAAAAACAGCTCTTCACATAGCTGCTGCTGTAGGAAGGGTACCGGTAATGGAAGAGATCTTATCAGCATGTCCAGAATGTTGGGAGACGGTCGATTGTCTAGGACAAAACATTCTTCACATTGCGGCGGATATGGAGAGGAAACAGGTGCTTGAATTTATCTTAAAAATGTCATGGTCAATCCAACTAATAAATCAGAAAGACAATGATGGGAACACGCCTCTCCATTTGCTTGCTGCATGTGAACTCAAAGGCTGGGAGTTTCTTAGTAAATGTCTTGGATATTTTCACACATTCAACAATAAAAGCATGAGCCCTCATGAGTTTCGATGGTCCAAGGTAATGATGCCAAACTTGAATGTACATGACATGTTTTTTCATGACTGTTGTACGTAGAAATTAGGATTTATCGTCGTTGTCCCTTTGTCCCTATTTATTTCTCTACTTTTTAACTTTTGATGGTTGCCAAAGTATTTGTTACACATATTTTCAAAAATTTATAGACCAAAACGTGCTATATAATTCCCCTTTTGTCTCACATCAATTGAATTAAAGTTAAAATTTCCAATAGTTGAAGATGTATGAATGCAATTATAATTGTGTTTCTTAAAAAGTTGTTTTCTCTACGTTGGAAACAAAATTGCTTATCAAAATGCCGCAGATGATATAGGCCAGTGGGAGAAATATATATCTTTCGCAATATATTTTTCTAATTTATTATTTTGAAAAAATAAGGATCAAAGCCTTTTTGCTCACACGTGTAAATTGCTTTCGAAACTTACTATTCTTTTTTTTTTTATAGTGAAAATTGCTTTTCAAACTGATCTCCTAATAATGAAAGCAGGCTTACCTTCCATATGGGGGAATTCTTAGTGGGAGAAATGTCGTGCGCAATGACCGCGACAGCTTAGCAATATGGAAGAGTGCTCGTACAAAACGACTGGAAGAGAGGACGAAAAAGGTGCAACAACATGCAAGCAACAAAACACTTTATGCTACGAACGAAATGGCACAGACCCACGTGATAGTGGCTACACTTATAGCAACCCTCACATTTACAGCCAGTTTCACGATCCCCGGCGGCTATGATTCCAACCCAGGTTCAGAGCAAGGCATGGCAGTTCTAGTAAGAAAAGCAGCTTTCAAAGCATTTGTCATAGCCAACACTATAGCCGCGTTATGCTCAACTACTTCTGTCTTTCTATACGTCGCCGCCTCGGCTTCCATCCATGAACATAAACGTACCGCGCGGCACGAGAGTGCGCTCTGGCTGATTGTCATTGCCATGGTTG
>JADGMU010000258.1:0-19017 GCA_016920895.1 Vaccinium myrtillus | reverse complement strand
ATGAAGATGATGGTATATTATTATACTTAGACGAAACCATTGAAGTATTATGCAAATGAAAAGGTAAGTTCAATTTAGGTTTTCAACGAAATCCAAAAGTATTGGTCCGAATGGTGCCCAGATATTTTATATGCTTGATAATGGATAAACTAATATTGTTCCAGTCAAAACTAAAAGTCTTTGTGCCAAAACCCTAATTGTTTTTGCTTTCACAATGGCTCATATGCCCTTTTTCTATTTTAGTTACTTTTCATCTTCCTTTAATTACAAAACTAACCCTTCAATCTCTTATGGATTACTATTTCATAATTTGAGTTGAGTAGTGTCAAAACAAAATGAATGGGATGATGTCATGATGAGAATCATTGAGAAATGAACTTTGAAAACATAAGTTTGGCACCACTCAAATGAACAAAATTATCTTCATCGCATGAGAATAACGTTAGGAAATCACATTGAGAGAATCTTGATTTAGGATCTTACTTGATCAAAAAAAAAAAAAAAAAAAGGGTCACTCTACCATCTCTAGTGTTGGTCTCAAAGGAGTCAATTTCCATCCAATTTTTTGTCCCCACGTGTCCCACTAGTTTTTTGATTTATTTGGGTCCATTCCAGATCCCAAAAAATAATCGGAATCGTTCATTTTTTTTTAGAACTCGTCGAGAAGAGTAAGCACTCCAATAATCAGATCAATCAGAGTGCATTTGATATATGACCGCATCATGTTTGTGCCAAAAAATTTTTTTTGTTCCTTTTTTAGAACTCGCTGAGAAGAGTAAGCACTCCAAAATTTAGTTTGATCAGAGTTCATTTGATGCATGACTGCACCGTGTTTGTGTAAAAAAAAAAAAATAGACATTTAAAGTTTCAAATGATATTTTACTTTCTTTTTTTCTCTCTCACAAATATGATTAGTTCATGTATCAAACAAACTTTGGTCGAACTGATTTTTGATGTGCTAATTACTCTTCTCGACGAGTTGATAAAAAATGAACGATTTTGATCATTTTTTGGATCCACAATTTGACCCAAAAAAATTTAAAAAAATGGAGGTGACTAGGGGCAAAAAAAAAAAAAACTGGGGTGTGAACTGACCTTTCTCAAAACCACAAATTTGTTTGGTTACTTTACCGTCCGTCCTAAGAGAAAAAAAAAGAAAAAAGAAAAGGCAAGCAAGGGTCACCGGAACAATGTCCAGCTTGCATACAATTAGTTGGTAGGTTATTGTAGTTTATGTATATAATAAAGGGCATATAAGTCAATATAGAGGCAAAAAAAAGTAGTGTTTTGGCAGGAACACTTTTAGTTTTGGCAGGAACAATATTGGTTTTGGCATTATCAACTGCATTGAAATATATATGCACTTTTTTGAATTTGGAAAGAATTTGCGGGGAGGATCAACTCTAGAATTTGTAAAAAAAAGTTCTAATTTTTAATCCATGACATATTATTTTATTGTTTCCTTTTCTTCTTATAGGGAATATTTGATTGTATCGTATTCCTTCTCAATCCTTTCTTTGATCTTTTCAGGTTACTTACAATAACTTAAAATTGAAATTTGTGCAGTTTAAAAAAAGAGAGTCTATTTTCACATTCTATATGATTTAATTTCTTTTTCTTTTATTCTATTTGTAAGTAACATTCATTATATTGACAAGAAGATGCGATGCGGTGGTTACAAGGATTTGATTGTTGGATGCTCTTCTTGAAATGTCTTGATCATAGTAATCAAGTTTGATTGCACCCTTACAAGTCCTGTGCATAGCACAGATTATTACTAGCCTAGACACCCGGTTATAAAAAAGTAGGGTATGCTATTTGATATGCTTTAAACTATAACCAATATTGCGTGCTTTTAATACTATAGACATCCAAAAAGAAGATGTTGATGCTTTTGAGACAATCATTCCGTTGACACTAAATTTGACGAGATAAATTGGATCAGTGATGTGATGTTTGTAGATGGTAGATTTTGTATCATACGAAGAGGATCATGGGCGACAATTTATGAAAAAATTGAGCCGCTGCTACTTATTGAAATTTGGATGTGTCCTGGATATTGAAATTTTTGGATGTGTCTTGGATATTGAAATTTAATTTGGACGTGTCATGTATTAAGAGGGTACCTAAAGAGAAGCATGTGAAATTTGGATGTGTCATGGATTAAGCTGGTAGATAAAGAGATGTAAATTGATTATAATTTTCTTTTTGTGCATAGCACGGGTAATTTAACTGGTATTATACTTGAATTGGTATCGAATTATGTGTACAAAAATTTAATCGTGTACCAGATACGGCCCGTGCATAGCACAGGTTTTTTGCTAGTACCAAATTAATTCATTAGCTACTTCCATTGTCATGATACAAAAGTCCATCATTGAATCATAAAAATTCTCTTTATTGATTATAAATGGATCTTTTACAAAAATGATACTTGTACAACTATTTTGTCTCCAACCATCATATATGTGGGGCCCACAATCAAACATAGTAACTTTCAATTCAACTAGCATCTATCAATAATTTCTGTAAGCAAATTCATAAAATTGATAATCTGTCTGAAATATGCTAACAATAATTCTCTATCCTTCATTTGCAGCTTGAGCGTAGGACAGTAGTAAGGTTATTGTTGTGTTTGTTCGAACAGAGAATGAGAGTAAGGATATTGACATATTGTTGTCTTTGTTGGACATTGTGGGCTGTTTGTTGGACATTGTGGGCTGTTTGATTGCAAAAGAACAAAAAGTTCTTGAGTTTGCAAATCACAGGTGTCATGGCCAGGGGAAATACTCCTTTCGAGTGTCATGGAAATATGTTGCACAAAATGTCTTTCCTTTTCTGAAAACCACGTGCTAACTACTCATAACCAAAGCAAAAACAGTAATGGCAGTCTGACCACTGGCAATCTAAGTCTGACTTGGAAAATGCTCCCACTCCAGGGGTGCAGTTAAAAATATGGTGTTATATGACACAAATGTATAAAAAAATGGGTCTCATTTATATGTTGTTATAGAATCTTTACCAAAAAATGCAATAGAAGGGTCAGTAAATCCATAGCTACCAGATGACTTGTGTACATATGGGCTCCGAGACTCACTTGTGGGTCCCATACGAAGATCCGAGCCGTTCATTAAACTTTAAAATAATTTTTCGAGTGGTTGCGCAAGAAATCAGCTCAATCCAACGTGCATATGTAGTCGATCGAAATCTCCCATTGAGCCACTCAAAAAATTATTTTAAGATAAATGAACAAGTCAGATCATTTGTGTAAGACCCACTTGTAGGTCCCCAAGCCCATCTATACCCCTTTACACAAATCATCTGTACTAATAGTGGGGCTGAGAAATGAACTTCACGTTAAAAGGGAAAAGCATACTAGTAAATAAGGTAGCACAATTCCAAAGTCTTTCAATGTCTCTGCTCCTTTCCAATGTGTAGTAATGAAAGTTTAAGAGAGAAGTCGTCAGTGGGACTGGGCTTCAATGCTTACCGATGATTTCAAAAGAAATCTATTGCTGCCTTTAAAAGATGGGTCTGTGTATGGAGAAGATAAGACTGAATGCCTATCACCAAGTGGAGGACAGAATCAAAATTCAAGCTCTCTTTAACGTGATATAAAGCTACATCAATTTGCATGTTGGCTGTTCAATCTCAGATCTAGATCAAGATCAACAGAGAGCTGCAAACTATCAGGTTCTATTTGAAATAGATTCTAACATTTATATATATGCACCCATATATATACATATTCAGGAAAAATAGCTACTCCATCCGTTTATCATATTACTGGAAAAAACATGATGTTCTTGAACAACTGCTCTGATACGTACCACATGTAAACTAAAATTTCAGGATCTAGAACATTGTGATTTTTCACCAACAAATCATACTGCGGAAATTACATATGCGATGAATAGGATTTACCAACCTTGATCCATGCCGATAAGCTAGGTGGAAGATCCTGAAAACAAATATAATGCACTAACAAGTCCTAGAGGGGCGTGAATAGGACGACAATTTCAAAATTCTAATTAAGAGAAATCCAATCATCCATGCTCCATTCAAATTGCCACAATTTAATATGCAAGATATAAAGCAATTAAAGTAAAGAGACAAGACAAAAGATATACGTGGAAACTACTTAGGGTCTAAACACCCTAAGCATAAAACCACGGCCTAGTTCTACTTATGCATTCCATAAATCAAAAGGTTTACAAGAATTAACAAGTCTAGGAATTACCCAACAAGCCCCTTGTGACACCTAGCTCCAATTCTTGATAGTATCCCGTACCCCTCTTTGATTCCATGGACTCCACAAGCACACCCGTCTTGATCTCCGAGTCAACTTGGCACCGGTCCAACCGGCTCACGTAGAAACAAGGCAATATCCATCATATGAATGAAATGTTAAGGAATGAAGATTTTTGTGAAAAACAATCAATCTAGATGTAATCCATAGAGTATTAGAAGATTAATGTAGATTGACAAAATGAATGATCAAACCCAAGGTTTAAATCATATCATACATCAAGAACCCATAAAAGATAAAAAAGACTTGATTTTTAATGAAGGTTCTTGATGAAGAAAATCAATCTAGAGCAAATACATGGAGAACAAAAATATTGCACTAGATTGACAAGGAAAATGATCAAACACAAAGTTTAAATCATATCATACATCAAGAACCCATAAAAGATAAAAAAGACTTGATTTTTAATAAAGGTTCTTGATGAAGAAAATCAATCTAGAGCAAATACATGGAGAACAAAAGTATTGCACTAGATTGACAAAGAAAATGATCAAACACAAAGTTTAAATCATACTTAAAGCATCTAAACCCATGAATATAAGAAAAGATTGTTTCTTGATGATGCAAAGAAGATTTTGAGAAGAATCAAACTAGAGCATATACATAAATATAAGAATATAGCACTAGAATGAATAAAAGATGATCAAATCAAAATAAAAATCACCTCAATAGCATAAAACCCCATGAGCAAATGAAGGAGATGTGTTTCTCTCTCTAAGGTGGGCCAATGCTTTCAAAATCTGACCTAGAAGAGTGAAAAATCTGTTTATATTGTGCCAAGGACGAAGCCCTAAAAGAGGACCAATGAGAAAATGCCACATACCCCAAAAAAACGCGTTGCGCTAGTAATCCGAGCCGGCAACTAGCTATGAGCGCAACGGAATATGCATATGACGTCATGCATGACCTCAGACAAAAAGCCGTTGCACTAGTAAGCGCCAGAAGGTAAAAAGACAAGCGCTATCTAGCGCATCTTGCAGAAGTTCATTTAAAAGAGAAATAAGCCTAAGAAAAGTTTTCTCTATTAAATCCAAAGGCAAACAAAGAATTTCAATGCCATATCAAACAAGAGACCTATACCAATGAGACCTATAATCAATTTAACCAATATGATGCATGGAAAAACATGAACATGAAATGCAAATGAAATGCATATACCTTTTGTTATCAAAATCCGAGCAATCTTCATGGCAATGACTTTTCAACAAATCTTGATCCCTCGGTCGGAGCATCTAGACTCAATACACTAAAAGACCTCCCAAACCCAAATGAAAAAAGTACAAAATACATACTCCAATGGTTTGTTGGAATCCGGAAAATGCCAATAATACTAACAGATCCAACCATAATTAAAGAGCAAGCTCCCTAGGAGAATTAGATTTCTCTCTCTCTTATTCGGTGTATAATTGTATATTGCTTGGAAAATACTGAACACAATCATTTTATTGGCAGTGAGAGGACCTACTCTTAATTTATTCATCTCCCCATCTACCATCATCAATAGGGAGATAAACATTACAATGCATCAGTAACAGCATCACTACATACCCAGAAAATACACCTAGAATTTACCCAGAATTTGTAAATTAGTAGCCCATATTCACTTTGTAAGCTCCAAAAAGCGGCATCCTTTTTGTGTTGGCAATTCCATCCGACAAAACACATTTTTACATGTATTTCTTTGATTATCGAGTTGTAATTTTTTTAAGTAGAAGTCTGTATAGGATTAGAGTGGAAGGAATCTCATTGTAATGTAATTAGAGAGTTAGTGTTTTTAGTCGGTTGACGGCATTCGGAACGGGAAGATCAATCATGCGATCGATCGGCTTTTCAATCGAGTAACTCTGATTTTAGCACAGGCGGACCGTGGTAGGAAACAAGATTCAGAGCACAACAATTAACAAAGGGATCGATCGGGTTCTTACTCGGGTATCTCGGAAAAACAGATCTACAATGTTCCGATCAATCGGCTTGCGATGCGATTGATCGGATTGACAACTTTATAAATATATGCTCCTTTTAAGATCTAGGGCAACGAAAATCGGCTAAGAAAAGAAAAAGAAAACCGTGCCTCTTGCTGGTTCTTCAAAACAATAACACCAAGAGGGTTGATTGTGTATCTCGAAGCACTTTGTCCATGGATCGTTAATCAAAGCTTCAAGAGGTTTCTACATCTTCATTCAAGTTCAATTTTCCGGTGGATTTCCGGAAGAACATTTGGAAGGCTCGAGGATTCGAGGCGGCGGCAATCAAACACTGGGTGTGGTGAACGAGGAGTCGACAATCGATCGTAGGTCAATTGCGAGGAGTCTCAATTGTGAGTAAGGTCAATTGTAACCGCACAATGATTTTTATAGTGTTTGATTCATTCCCGTGGTTTTTGCCCATATAGGGTTTTTCCACGTATATTCTTTGTGTTCATCGTTGCTCTCTAATTCTTAGTTCTTTGTTTTGATTGACTGTTAACAAATTGAGAATTTCACTTGGTATCAGAGCGTGGTTGCTCGTAATTGGTAGGAAGTTTTTTTTTCCTGAGCGGATCCTGTGTCACGATGAACAATAGCATGAATATGAACCATCATTCCAGTCGTGTTCCAATTTTGGACAGCGATAATTTTGACTATTGGAAGTCCCGTATTAAAGCTTTTATGAGGTCTGTCGATGAAGAGATTTGGAAATCTTGTGTGGAAGGGCATACATATCCCACAAAGGAGGAAAAGAGTACGACCCTCCCTAAATTAACTTCCGAACTATCCCCTGCCGAAAAGGCTGCGCTTCAGGCTAATAATCGTGCTCTCGATATACTTTTCAGTGCTGTAGATGTGATTGAGCATCGAAAAATCGCAAATTGTGAGATTGCGAAGGAAGCATGGGATATATTAGTAACATGTCACGAAGGGACTTATGTTGTTAAACAATCAAAACTTCAGAGACTTACCACTGAGTTTGAGACGATTAAGATGGAGGAAGATGAGACCTTTAACGTTTATTACTCTAGGTTGATTTCCATTGTCAATAGTTGTGAAACCTTAGGTGAGCCTATCCCTCCTTTTCGTGTTATTAAGAAGATTTTAAGATCACTCCCTGAAAGGTTTAAAACCAAGGTGACAATGCTTCAAGGTAAAGAAAAGCTTAAAAACAAATCTGTTGAAGAGGTTGTTGGTATCCTTCAAACCTATGAGGCTGATATGTTACAGCCTGAATCTTATAAATCTAAAACAAAACCTTTGGGAAAGCCGATTGCCTTTTCCAGTTTTCAAAAAGAAAATAACGATTCTGATAGTGATGTTGATCTTGACTTTGAAGCTATGGCCTTGTTCACCAAACAATTTAAAAAACTTTTTAAGAAAAATCCTGCCGAAAATGTTTTTAGAAACAAAGATGCTAACAACAAGGGAAAAAGTGATTCTTCTAATGGAAAAGGAAAAAGAGGGATAAAGGGACCACCACCTGGACCAAAGTGTTTTGAATGTCACGGGTATGGTCATTTGGCCCATGAGTGTATCAACAAGCTGAAAAAGAAAACTAATTATAAGGCAAATATTACTTGGGATGATGACAGCGATCCCGAAAGTTCTGAGGAAGGTGAAGAAGAACACACTAATTTCATTGCTTTTGGTGCTTCTTTACATTCTCATACTAGTGATAAACTTAGTGATAATGTGATGCAAACCAGTTGGATGAACAACAAGGTCTCCGTATATCAATTACAGAAGAAAGAGACAAGCTTAGGAAGGAGGCAGCTGACTACAAAGCAAAAATTAAGGTCTTGGAAGATTTGAACAATGTCTATGAAGGTAAAATTGAAAAATTGAATAATGAACTTACTAGTGCTAACTGTATCTTTGAGCGAATGAATGCAGGATCAAAGGCTTTGGATGATATGCTAGATAGTCAAAGACCATCTAGTGACAAGAGCGGACTTGGCTTTCATAAAGCATCACTCTCTCAACAGTCCGGAGAAAATGTATATGAGAACAAATCCGAAAAGGTAACCTCTAAAATACATTCAGCACCTATTGCTCAAATTAACACACAGAAAGCACACGATTCAAAAGTTGTTAAAAGTCATAAGTTTGTTCCTACATGTCATTACTGCAGAGTAAAGGGTCACATTAGACCAAATTGTTTCCAATTGCATGGTTACCCTTTGTTTGCTAAAAACCAAAATCTCAATTTTAGAACACCTATAGTCAAACATGGACATGGTTCAAATTCTTGGATTAATTACCCCAATCACATCAACACTAAGAGCAAGACACCGAAATCCATAATAAATCATAAAAATAAGGTTTGTCAAGTTAAAACTAGACATGTTTGGGTTAGGAGACATGATCTTCACTGTATGGTGGCTCATACTGCCCTAAAGGCTCGCAATTCCCACGTGTGGTACCTTGACAGTGGATGCTCTCGTCACATGACAGGAGATAAGTCTGTTTTCTTAAACTTAGAAAAATATGATGGAGGTGTAGTGACTTTTGGAGACGGAAATTCATCTAGAGTTGTAGGAAGAGGCACCATTCAAGCCCCGGGTTTGGCACATGTAGAGAATGTGTTGTATGTGGATGGTTTGAAAGCCAACTTACTAAGTATAAGTCAGATGTGTGATTCTCATCATGAGGTTCATTTTTCTAAAAATGACTGCTATATTTTGGATAAAGACGGAAATAGAGTTATGCATGGTACTCGCACATCTGATAATTGTTATGGTGTTATTCCGTTTAATGATGTGTCTTGTCATTCAACTCAAATTACTAACACTGATCTTTGGCATCAGCGTCTTGGTCACATAAACTATAAAGATCTATCTGTGCTAACCAAACTTGAATTGATCAGAGGTGTGCCCAAACTCAGTAAGCCGAAAAATCATGTTTGTGGTCCATGTCAACTCGGTAAGCAGGTCAAGGCTTCTCATAAAAAGACCACCGAAATAGCTACCGAGAGACCGCTTGAACTTCTTCACATGGATTTGATGGGACCCTCCAGAGTTGAAAGCATTGCTGGTAAAAAGTATATTTTTGTTGTTGTTGATGATTTTTCTCGTTTTACTTGGGTAAAGTTTCTCCGTGAAAAATCTGAAACTATATCTGTTTTTAAAGCGCTTGTCAAAAGTATTCAAAACGAGAAAGGTATTAAAATTGGGTGTATTACTCGTATTCGTTCTGATCATGGAAAGGAATTTGAAAACTCTGAATATGCTATTTTTTGTGATGAACTCGGTATTAGACATGAATTTTCAGCTCCTAAAACTCCACAACAGAATGGTGTTGTTGAGCGAAAAAATCGAGTTATACAAGAGATGGCACGTGTTATGCTTCATGCTAAGAAAATTGCTCGCAGGTTTTAATGGGCAAGATTAATACTGCTTGTTATATTATTAATCGAGTTTATCTTAGACTGGCACCATGAATACTCCCTATGAATTATGGAAAGGTAAGAAACCCAATGTCAAATATTTTAAAACGTTTGGGAGTAAGTGTTATATAATGAGAGACAGAGAAAAACTTGGCAAGTTCGATCCTCGTAGTGACGAAGGTATATTCTTAGGCTACTGCACCGATAGCAGAGCTTTTCGTGTCTACAATAAACGGACTCAAAGTGTCATGGAGTCCATCAATGTCGTGGTTGATGAAAATCCTTTGAGTGAATCAGATATCCTCGCTAACGAATTGTATGAGCCTTTGATTGAGCAGACTCGGTATGGAGCAATCTAGTTCAACTGACGATGATCAAGACACTGAGTCTATGAAAGAGGAGGAAGCAGATGAGGACGAGAATTCTGATAACCGCGTTGAGGCACAAGAATTGCAACCTTCAACACGTGTGAAGCTAAATCACCCAACAAGCCAGGTAATTGGGAATGTTACAGACCCGATGAAAACTCGGCGACAAATGCGCGAAGAGGTATCATACATGTGCTATGTTTCTTTAATAGAGCCTAAAAATGTTAAGGAAGCCTTAGTTGATGAGTTTTGGGTTAATGCTATGCATGATGAATTACATCAGTTTGAACGGAACAATGTGTGGGAATTAGTTCCTAGACCGACACACACAAACATTATTGGCACGAAGTGGATATTCAAAAATAAGTCCAATGAACAGGGGGTTGTGGTCCGCAATAAAGCACGTCTAGTAGCTCAGGGATACGCCCAAATTGAAAGAATTGACTTTGATGAAACTTTCGCCCCTGTTGCTCGATTAGAGTCTATACGTATTATGCTTGCTATATCATGTTGTCTAGGTTTTAAACTATACCAAATGGATGTCAAGAGTGCTTTTCTTAATGGTGTCATTAAAGAAGAGGTTTTTGTAGCTCAACCTAAAGGGTTTGAAGATCCTCATAAACTTGACCATGTGTACCGTTTGAACAAAGCTCTTTACGGTTTGAAGCAAGCTCCTAGAGCTTGGTATGATAGATTGACCTCTTTTCTTTTAGAAAATGGTTTTGTTAGGGGGAGCGTTGATAAAACCCTGTTTGTTCAACGCAAGGCCAAACACTTATTAGTAGTTCAAATCTACGTGGATGATATCATTTTTGGCTCAACTTCTCCTACTCTTGTGACAGAATTTTCAGATTTTATGCAGAAAGAGTTTGAAATGAGTATGATGGGTGAACTTACATATTTTCTTGGCTTTCAAGTCCGTCAACTTGAACATGGGATTCTTGAGTTGTGGTTGCAGCATACAGTTAACGGGTAATGTGTTTTGTCATGGAAGTGCCAAAGGGGGAGATTGTAAGCTCCAAAAAGCGGCATCCTTTTTGTGTTGGCAATTCCACCCGACAAAACACATTTTTACATGTATTTCTTTGATTATCGAGTTGTAATTTTTTTAAGTAGAAGTCTGTATAGGATTAGAGTGGAAGGAATCTCATTGTAATGTAATTTGAGAGTTAGTGTTTTTAGTCGGTTGACGGCATTCGGAACGGGAAGATCAATCATGCGATCGATCGGCTTTTCAATCGAGTAACTCTGATTTTAGCACAGGCGGACCGTGGCAGGAAACAAGATTCAGAGCACAGCGATTAACAAAGGGATCGATCGGGTTCTTACTCAGGTATCTCGGAAAAACAGATCTACAATGTTCCGATCAATCGGCTTGCGATGCGATTGATCGGATTGACAACTTTATAAATATATGCTCCTTTTAAGATCTAGGGCAACGAAAATCGGCTAAGAAAAGAAAAAGAAAACCGTGCCTCTTGCTGGTTCTTCAAAACAATAACACCAAGAGGGTTGATTGTGTATCTCGAAGCACTTTGTCCATGGATCGTTAATCAAAGCTTCAAGAGGTTTCTACATCTTCATTCAAGTTCAATTTTCCGGTGGATTTCCGGAAGAACATTTGGAAGGCTCGAGGATTCGAGGCGGCGGCAATCAAACACTGGGTGTGGTGAACGAGGAGTCGACAATCGATCTTAGGTCAATTGCGAGGAGTCTCAATTGTGAGTAAGGTCAATTGTAACCGCACAATGATTTTTATAGTGTTTGATTCATTCCCGTGGTTTTTGCCCATATAGGGTTTTTTCACGTATATTCTTTGTGTTCATCGTTGCTCTCTAATTCTTAGTTCTTTGTTTTGATTGACTGTTAACAAATTGAGAATTTCACACTTCACTTAGGAGTGAATTTGGGCCATTGATTTATACATTCTGGGTCTTCTTTCCTGGTATTTAAACTTTCTGTTTCTCAAAGGGGGTTGAGATTTAAGCACTTCCTCCGCGTTAAGGAAGAACCCTATCGAAATTGTTGGAAATCTGGGAAATGGTTGTAATCTGTGGAGCCTGACTTTTCGTGTTTCTTATTTGTCCAGAACCCAAAAACAAAGACACCATCACAGCACCATCAATGGCGACTGGAAGCAGCTCCACTTATCCAGAACCCAAAATGACCAATCAGACCCCTCAAAACTCCATTTCGACTGATGTTTCAGCTCCACTTATTGACAACCTCCTGCCTGAAATCATCTTCGAGATACTTTTGAGACTTCCCATCAAGTCTCTGCTGCGATGCATGTGCGTTTCCAAATCACGGTGTTCTTTGATTTCTAAACCCGAATTCATGAAAGCCCATCTAAGTAGAGCATCTATGAACCCTGATTACATCCACCATAGACTCTTACTACAAAGCTTTTCAGGTCCCGATTATGCTGTGAAGTCATGCTCTCATAACACTGTTTTGCAAGAGCATTATGATATTGCTATTGATCTTGATTACCCTTTGAAAGCAAGAAACTCATGCGAAGTACAGATTTATGGTTTATGTAATGGATTAGTGTGCATTGGAATTGGAACTGAACGTATAGTCTTTCTATGGAACCCCTCTACCAGGAAATCCAAAAGATTGCCTATTGTTGAAAGGGTACCCGATCGAAAACCAAAAGATAAGGTATGGGTTTGGTTATGAAAAGTCTACAGATGATTACAAGGTGGTGGGATTGGTTCGTAGTGTTGGTACATGCTGTTTGAATGTTGAAGTGATGATGTATTCGTTGAAGACCAATTCTTGGAGGAGTATTGTAGACTTTTTCAAATTTCTACCTCCGAATGGTTCAGGGATATGTGTGAATGGGACCCTTCATTGGACTACAAGCCACAACTTCCATGATGTTATTGTTACTCTTGATTTGGCAAAGGAGACTTTTGGAGAGGTTTTGCCACCTGATTATGGAAATGGTTATTTACAGTTGACTCTGGATGTTGTACAGTTGACTCTTGATGTTGTAAGTGGATGCCTCTGTGTAGTCTGTGACTATGATGGAACATGTGGGGATGTATGGGTGATGAAGGAATATGGTATAAGAGAGTCGTGGACCAAATTGGTTGCGATACCTTATGTTACACTTCCACCGAATTTTCGGTACTCCGAACCCTTGTGCATTTTCAAGAATGGTGATGTTTTACTATATATCGACGCGCATTTGGTTCACTACCACAAAAAAGATGGCACCTTTGCTCATTCGGTGATTCATAATTGTTGCTCATTCTCCGAAGCGTATCCCTACATTGAGAGCCTAGTCTCATTTGACACAGATGCTAACAATGGGGTTTAGTGGCAATACCAATTCGAAGAGCATTGAAGGTAAGATTGAATGTCTTAATTAGGTCTTCATTACCTTTTACAACTCCTTTCAGTGCATTATGTGTTTATGGTTTTTCTTTTATATCTTGTCTGAGTGATATACTCAATATTGACATCAATACCCATAAAACGGACGATGTTCCCTACTCATATCCATTGAGGTTTAACGAAATTATGGTTAAACCACCTGTTAACTGTGAGAGAAAATCTGGTTAATATGGTTTCACATGATTAAATCTTTGGTATGGTTTAGTGTGAGTCATGTTATGATTAGGCGTTGATTCTTTGTTCATGTTTGGAATGCTGAAGTAATAGCTAGGTTGAGGGAATTTAGGAAAATTTCCAAACATGCATGATAAATGGCACTTGCCACCTGCAAATACATTTGGAACTGACAATCGATAGGAAGACTTCGGCAGTCTCATTTGGGTGGAAATCTCATTTATTAGCATCTTTGCATGGAAAAACTTCGTTTCCCAAACCTTCAGAATTGCCCTTGTGTTTGTTTATTGCATGAAATTGATTCCAAATGTTCCAGGAGACACCTCTATTAACACCAATTCATTCACGAGGAGAGTTGTTGATTTAGGTTTAACTTTCTATGGTATATTAAAAATGTATTGGTGCCTCTATGAATTAGTTCTTGTGCCAGCGGACAATAAGCATCCAGGCATTTATAGGATTGTGTGCCTTCTACCGACCCGGTCGCATAACATGTTACCTTCTGCAGTAGATCCTTGGGTTTACAAAGACCTTTTTACATGATTTTTTTAGTCATCTATGCACATTACGATTTTCCTATGCCTATCTTGTATGAGCATTAGTTACGTTGATATTTTACATATTTTAAGGGGCTGAGAATGAGGAGGGGTCATCTTCGTGGAGTGAAAGACTTATATGGAGTGAAAGACTTATTTTAAGGGGCTGAGAATGTGAGCTAACACCCTGAGCTTATAATCTTGGTAAGATGGCGGTAGAAGTTGACCACCTTTTTGCTGGATTGGGGAAGTGCCAAGAGTGTTGAGGGCTACTGGTTGCTGCTGATTTTGCTTGTTTTCTCTGTTGTTTTTTCTTATTTTGTATCCCCATCGGCTAGGGATGGCAATTTCCCCCGACCCGACCGTCCCCGATCCGCTCCCCGATCTGAATGGATCGGCATTTTGGAGATCTGTTTGGAGACTGGGTCGGATTTGGGGATTTTTTAAAAAAAAAATTCGGGGATCGGATCGGGGACGGGTAGTAGTGTATCCCCGCCCCGAATCCGATCCGATCCGTCCCCGAATCCCCGTTTTATATTTTATTATTATATATATATTATATTATATTATATTTATTTAGGGTTTGGGGTTAAGTTTACAAAACATTACACAGCCGACATCTAGATCTACTCCTCTACTCCTCAGACCTCACTCTCACTCTCACTCCTCAGCCTCCTCTCACAGACGCCGCACTCCACAGCCGCCGGCCGCCGACTCACCACTTCACCAGGTTCATTCGGAGCTTGGACGGTTGGACGGTTCGTTTTTGGGTTTGAAGTCGGAATCGTACTCAAAGGAAGGGCTTTCTTCGATATCTGCTTGGTCATCTACTGATCTCCTTTGGAAGTTCAGTTTCGATATTGCTTTCCTTTTCGATCTTGTGCAATTCGTTTTTGGTTTTGATGTTAAAATTATATTCAAAGGAAGGGCTTTCTTCAATATCTGCTTGGTCATGTACTTAGTTGGATAATTCTTTGAAGATAAAGATTTCCATTCCCTTATTCTTACTTCTCAAAATATATGCGTAGCCACGATTGTTGCAAGGTTTTTATTATATTTGTACATTCTGTTTTTTCTTCCACGATTGTTGCAAGGTTCTTAAAGCATTACTTCCACGATTTGAGCATTACTTTTTTTTTTTCCCCGAATCCCGGTTTGGATCCCCGTTCCCCGTTTGGGGCGGGGATGGAGGGGGAAAAATAATCCCCATTGGGGATCGGGGCGGGGACGGGGACGGGGACGGGGGAGGGGTTCGGGGATCGGGGACGGGGATAGTAGTCTCCGGCCCCGCCCCGTCCCCATTGCCAACCCTACCATCGGCCAAATCAGTCTGTCTGTAGATACATAATCTAGTACTTATGGCCTAGGATGTCTCTTTTGGAAACTTGTTTGTATAGTTATGGATTGTATACTCTTACGATGGTTGAGCAAGTTATTTTGATTCTGCTGGAGCTTATGAGTAAATTTCTATGCTTGATGTGGCAATTGGCATATAGAGAACCTCAACTTAGGAAAGATTGCATGTATGATGCCGGATTTGGAAAATGGGAAGGAAGGGGAAAAAAAAATGATAATAGGATAAAGCTCACCACTCAAGTTCGAAAGTTTAGGGGATATAGATTAACACCACCTGAAGATTTAACGAGGGATACATGGCTCGATTACACTCGCCACTACAAGGAATCCACCTAAGAGATAAGAGCAACAAGAAGAACTAATCTTCTTCTTAGCCAAAGGCTATTAAATTCAACTCTCTCTCTCTCTGTGCCCATTTCATTCATGATGAAAATATTATACTACGACTCTCTTTGAACATCCCTTCAATCATAGGTAAAATAGACTTACGTACATTTTGAAGAATTGAACTTAATGAAATTGAAGATAATTGACTCCTAAAAATTAGGAAGACTTTGTAGAACCTAAGGAGACTCTTCGATTGACTCAATCATTCTTTGATTGACTAAATGACTTCAAACAATTTGACCATAAAATTAAATAAACTTGGCTTTCCCGTTTGATAAAAGTAAAGATTTTGACACCATGAACTCCCATTTTCTAAAAGCACCAAGGTTAGCAACTTGCTTTTAATTATAAAAGAAGAAAGTGAGAGAAAATTGACTTTTAGCAATGTAGCTTTTAACTAATGAGAAACAAAAGTGATTTTAGCAACCTTGCTAAAACTCAACTTTTATGGGTTTTCCCAGTTTAGCAAATGGGAAACAAAAGCTAAAACTAAAACTTAAATTTGATTTGGACTTTGAGTAGAATTGGAACATCTTAAAATATTAGACTGCACCCACATTATTTCCATTGCTCAAAACCAGTCCAAGTACCGGTTCGCCAAGAGGATTGCATCACTCTCTCCCACTTGAGAAAACTCGTCATTGAATTTTTATGGCTTGATATAGTCTAGAACACCAAATATTATCCGCATTAACCTTAGACTTTAAGTTAATTTTTTGACACATGAACTTTAAAACGTTGGTGGCCAAAAAAAAAAAAAAAAAAGAACTATGTCCTTCAGATTGTACTTTCACTTTCACTTTCATTCTCCTCACCCCTCACAATTCCCGATTGTTCATCAGCATCCAAAAATACTCCTATACTCTCCACATAAATAGCTATGGAAACCAAGCCATGATGAATAGCAAACATGTCCAGGACATCCCTATTAGTCTTTATCTCCGTTAATCCACCATCGATGGTCTCCAGCTTAATCGATGGTCTCAAGTAAGATCTCAAGCTTAATCGTAATGAACTAGCAGTGGCCCAAGCATATGTGTTGAACAATTGTGAGGAAGTGTACCCATATATAGAGTAAGTCAACTAACAGTATATTATGTAATATAAACTGTAACTTTTTTCCATTTTGTTTGTATTTCAGTCTTCAAATTGAAAATTTTAAAGTGGAGATAGTATCTTAGTACAAGTTTGTGTTCTAGGCAACACAAGGAAGAGCTTCGGAGACAAAGCAATCGAAACATAGAAAAGAGGCATCAGTCTGAGTTTCAAAAATGATTTCTAAAACTTGTAAGGTCTGTGGTTTCTAGAAATTGGTCTCCACGCCAAAAATTTCCTCGCTAAATGCCAAATTTCTTGTAGTGACCTAAATAAGAGCCAGTCATCAAATGATATATGTAGGCATGTTCTGAATCACAACCTAACTTGTTAGCTAGGTCTAACATCTCAAAGTATGACATCAGGTCTTCGTCCACATCTCTTTTAAACTCACCCTTTCCACCCAAATACATCTTTCACAAAGTAGCCCCCATGGTGGACTAGAAGTACAAACACAGACATATTACTCCTACAGGTTCAATACATATCAACAAATTAATGCATGAAGGGATCACATGATTCCAAATTTGTAGACAATATTATCCAAATCCATGCATTGATAATCCCCATACGACAATGGTAGTGTATATATTCATGGGTATTCATTCATACATCGGTAATTAAATGCATATATAAATACGGTTGAGTTGGGACCACTTTCAAGCAAATATAAATACATGTATGGGACCAAAATCTGCTGGTTCTAGATGTGGGGTGTGGTAAATGTACATCAACTGATTCTAGGGTACAAGGTGAAGAGTATTTCCGCGCCAATTTCTACCCCACATCGCATTTACGGGGATTTTAGGGTTAGATCTGTATTTGGGGGTTGATTGAATGAAGGGGTTAGTCTCAAATAGCATGTGCCAGGCACGTGCCTTCTTTTTCTTAACGGAGACCAAATTGAGGCAGCAGGTTGGAGGTAGGTAAGTTTAAGGGGGCTATGCCAAATTTAATAGTTTAAGGGCGTCAAGTGTCTCCGGGTGATAGTTTGAAAGGGTTAAATGTAATTTACACAAAATTAAACGCCAAATTAGTAACAATTCCTGCACATTTTACGAAACCCGCATTCTTCTACTTCCAATCGACACACAGACGCAATATTCACAGCTGACAGCACCGTATATGGACGCTAAGAGCTCCAATTGTCGAAGACCTAAAAAGTCCTCTCGATCCCTCCTTCCCCCAGAAGATTCTCTTCTACTGCCGGATCTCCCGCCTGAAATCATCGTCGAAATACTGTGGAGGCTTCCCGTCAAGTCTCTGCTGCGATTCAGGTGCGTTTCCAAATCATGGCGTTCTTTGATTTCTCAACCCAAATTCGCAAAAACCCATCTCAGTTTAGCATCTATGAACGCTGATTATACCCACCATAGACTCATTCTGAGCTGTCTGTATCCACGTACTCATTTCAAGTCGTGCTCTCTTTACTCCATTTTGAATGAGAAATCTGCTTGTGCTGTTGAGCTTGATCGCCCTTTGAAAGTAGCTCATGGGACAGAAAGGATTGTGGGTTGCTGTTATGGTCTAGTGTGCGTCGCCGCTGGGAGGGAATTATCTATATGGAACCCGTCTACTAGGAAATCTAAGGGATTGCCGAATGCCGAAATGCCGTACCCATACTTTCCGAGTTATGGTTTTGGTTACGATAAGTCTGTTGATGATTACAAGGTGGTGGGAATTTTTTTTGATGTTCAAACTTGTGAGATTAAAGTGAAGGTGTATACATTAAGGACTAATTCGTGGAGGAGGATTGAAGGCTTTCCTCGTTATCGTTTCGTATAAGGCAGGAATATATTTGAATGGGGTCCTCCATTGGACTGTGCATAACGAGTCCAATGTTACTGCTACTATTATGGTTTCTCTTGATTTAGCGAAGGAGACTCATGGAGAGATTTTCGAGCCTGATTGTCAGGGTGGTCGTTTGTATTGGAGCTTGTCGGATGTTTTAAATGGATGCCTCTGTATACTATGTGCATATCAAGGTTATGCCGATGTATGGGTGATGAAGGAATATGGTATTAGAGAGTCT